>JAVSCE010003805.1:0-40708 GCA_032199065.1 Smutsia gigantea
ATAGAAAAAGGAATGAAAAACACATGAGATACAGTCTAACATTGAGATTGCAATTTAGATGGCCCAGAGGTGGATGGCCCAGAGGCGGCCTTCAAAAAAATGAGTGTTAACAAAGTCCTGAAACTTGAATTCCATTCTAACTGTGATTGTGGGCCCATGACCTTGAGTAAATCTATTGACTTTCTTGTGTCTCTTCTTCCTTATGTTTTAAATAAGGACAATGTGCCAGAGATTTCCTAAGGTACTTTAAAAATATTTGTATTATTCTTAACAAAGTTAGATGTGCTATAAGAACCTGGAATTTTGGAGTCAGCCAAATCTGAGTTAAAATCCTCAAACCATTGCTTGGTGACCGAGGAAGTTATGTATCCTTTCTGCAGCTCATTTTTCATCTGTAAAATGGGAATAATACTGCTGACCTAGCAGACTTGCAGTGACCACCAAATGAGATCAAATGAGAAGCTGACAGCCTATCATCTGGTGTACAGAAGATACTGATAAATGAGAGTTATTATCAGAGTAATTTTATAGGCAAAGAGAAATATTTCCAATGAGACAGGCATTCCAAATGGGACACTCAACTTACTGTTTGCATTCTTTACCCGTGAAGGTGTGCGTGAATTGAAATTAGTACTGAGTATGAGCCTCATGGGATTCAAGTGTTGCTAAGGCAACCTGTAATTTCCAAATCAGGGTAAATAGTTTCACAGAATGTACAGTTTCCTTTAACAAATTACGTTCTAGTGAAGGACACACCTTCCCTTCCCCTGCTGCTCTGTAACCAAGTTAGTGTGGTACACCCGCAGCTTTGTGTGCAAGGGGCTGCTTTCATTTCCTGCCAGCGACACTCCGGAGGTAACAGCCAGTAACAGAGACCCCTGAGATCTGTCGGCTTTACCCAGTCTTTACCTTTTGTACTTTGTCAAGTTGGAGTCACGTTTCTGGACTCACACAGTAGGGTGCTGAAACAGCTCCTTGACACATTCGTGCGGTAGACTCCTAAGCAAAGATGCCATGCGGTTTGCAGGCATCTCATTCTGCATTCTCTTCCCTGCTCTGCCACTATCCTTTTTTCCCCTACTCACTCATATGAATTCTTGCAGAGAATAAACCTATTATTAAGCCAGCATTGCCTCTCGTACTACATTCTTGTGTTAAATTAGTCCTCTTCATTGTTGCAAATAATAGACGACCACTTATATGTCAATGAACATGCACTGCACTGCTGTGGATTATTTCAGTCCTTGATAAACTAGCATTCCTGCTATTGTTTGTGGGAACTGATTTTAAGTCTTTATGGCTTTATATTAAATCTTTTCTTTTGGGAGGAGTGACCAGTCTACCTCATGTACTTAGCATATTTTCTTCTTGAAGCCCTTGGAACAATGGTTACTGTTAATAGTGACATCTTTTTTGCAACAGGTCATAGTGTTGGCTTCTGCTTTTGAATATGCCAGTAGCAAAGCATAAATACAACTAACAATCCATGGGATCATGTTAATTACCTTCCTTAAGAATACAGAAGAAAATCTATGATTATTTATTCTTTTCTGGTTAAGTCCTGAAATCCGAGAAGCCTCACAAGTTTTTTTCTCAGCTCCGTTAGGAAAAGCCTTGGCCATTCACTTCCATCAAAGTTCTACCTATGCCAGCCACTGTGTTAAGCCTGTCATGCATAATGTCTCCATAGAACTTGAAATAAATCTGCTAAGTAGGTATTAATATGTCCATTTTACCAATGTGGAAACAGATTGGAATTTTAAAGATCTTACATTAAAAATATATTCAATCTGGAAAGCTTATATATCTCTGCAGTGTACCTAAATTACTGATAGAGACCGCTGCTAGAATTTCTTAAAAATGATTGTAAAATATGTTGTACATAAAATAAAAATGTATATATTCAGTTTAAAGAATAATGATAAAATGAACATGCATGTACTCATTATTGCCATAAAAAAAAGAATCTACCATCCTGAAATGCCTGCCCTGGGCCTGTTGGCTTTCAGATCCATTGCTCTGTATCACAGGGGCATGGTCCTTTACCCCAGTTCCCAGTTCCATTACCCCAGTTCCCTTCCACCTTTATTAGGTCAGTGTGAACCTTGGCAGGAAATGGAAGGCAGGAGGAAGGGAGAAGACAGGGCATCTCTTTTCCCCACACATCCTGGGTGGCTTTCCTGGCAATGGCTGTGTATTCTCCATGGCCCTTGGACTGGCCCGTGTGGATCCAGGCTAGGCTCTGATAATACCACCTTCTCTTTTTTTTCTGTTTGGCCCAGAGATGATAGTGGATTCCTGATTTTAGTCCCTGGATTACTTCACTCTCTCCCACTTGGTTTCTCTGCTTTTCCATCACCTATGTCAGTAATTTCTGATTAAATTTCTTGTGATACAAATACTTGAAATGGTTTCATTTTTCATGTTTGGGTCCTGATTAACAAACCCTAAAAGCCCTGTGTTGTCCTCTTTGGTCATGCCTTTCCTCTAATCCCAGAAGTAACCACTACCCTGAATTTTAGTTTTAGCAATCCCCTAGTTTTCTTTATTGGTTTTGCCAATTATGTATCCTTGAATACTTATTATTATTATTTTTTATTTACTTCTGTCAGTTTTGCACTTTATGTAAATGGAATCACAGTGTTTTCTCTTATATGACTTGCTTTCCACCCCTTTATTATATGACCTTTTATTTTAGATTTATGCATATTATATGTGAAGCAGTTCATTAATTTTCTCTGCAGAATAGTATTCTACTGGATGAAACAGCACAATATATCCACTCTGATGTTGATGGACTTCTGTATGATTCCAGCTTTTGCTCTAAGGAACATGTTACTATTAACATTTTGGTATGTGTCTCCTGGTATGCATGTGAAAGAGTTTTTCTAGTACATATGCCTGAGAGTGTAACTCTAGGGCTATAGTCCACATAAATGTTCAGATTTATATGATAATACCAAATTGTTTCCCAAAGATATTGTTCCAATTTACAATCCTACAACAAGTGAACAAGTGTCTCAGTTTCTCTGAATCCTAGCCAGCACTATTTTATTGAGTATTAAAGATACAAGTGAAGACAAAGTCTACATGACAAATCTAAATAAGCTATTTTCTATACTTTCATACAGTGTGATATTCTTACGTTGATGCTTTTGGCCTATCATGCAAGCAAATATAAACATTTCTATTGTCTATATGTAAAGCTCTTATTTATTTGTAGATAAAAAACAAACAGATAATTACAGTCAACTTTTCATTTTTGGAGGTGATTTGTTAAAGGTGTCTAGTTAGAGGATAAGTGGATGTAAATATGTGATACTGTATCTTACCGTTGACTGAGGCCCTGAGATGAAGACAAAGAAAAAAAAGGCAAATCACTCTAAAGTGAAGTTCTAGACCATTTACTCATAACTTGCCAAGCATATGACCCAAAAAGGTTTTATACCTTTTAGCCTAGTACTTACTTGTGGGAATAAAGTGTTGGGATCGAAGAGATTACAAAAACATTTCTTTAGAGAAATTTGTTGCATTCCTAGTATTCCCACCATCAATGGGAGAAGGGAATAAAGTGCTTTTCTCTCACCTCATGCTGAATCTAAGCTTCTATGGAATGACATGGAGAGCTCTACTTGGGTTAATTACATATTTAGGCACAAAGGATGGTGCCAGGTACATTCCTAGAAAGTTGTAAAGGCAGAGACTGTGGCTGGGTAGTTGAACTGATGGGATGATGAAGACACATGCTTCACTGGGAGTGATCTTCACCCCAGATGTTTGTCAAAGCAGAGGATCTATGGACTAAAAGTGAGCTTGAGAGATAGTTTTGTGCTAGAAGGTTTGACTGGAAGGACACGGGACTTGGAAAAAAAGTCTGAGCAGAGTGGAATGCCAGAGGTTGAATAGGGAAATGTAAGCAACACACAAAGAGGGTCATTGCCATGTCAGGTGAGCAACATTTGGAAATTCCCAGGTGTGTGGATAAAGAGCGGGATGGTATTTTCCAAAGAATCTTCAAGGGAAGTCAAAGGAGAGATTCATTTTTTTTAGCACACATCAAGACTAGAGAGCACTAGCTCCAGATATCTGAAGTACTAGTAAACCAGTATGTCCTTTCCTACTCTTTCCCTGTCTCTCCATCTTCCTCTTCCTCGTTCTCACAGGAGCTGAGTGATGGAGAGAAGAAAATGAGGAATGCAAGAGGGAAGATAGAGAAAAAGTCAACTATGCTTACTGTGAGGTCCAGCATGAATGCCAGTCTTGAGCCAGAGGACAATTTCAAATTTAAATGAAGTTTTAAATTTTGTTACACACCTACTGGACAACTTAATTACCTGCATGAAAATGTTTGGTGAATAAGAGTGACAGAACTTTTGAAAGTGATGAGAAAAAAACATAGGAGAAAAAAAAGGCAGTTTATATATAAATAGTTACCTCTTCTCTATATGAAACTCCCATTAAAACTTCAGTAAGTATGTATATGTATATATGTATATAAATATGTATGTATACATATATACGTATATGTATGTATATGGGTGTATGTATGACAGACAGACATAAACCACTGGGACAAACGGAATTGGAGAGGAGGCAATAGCAGATCTAGCAGTAAAAGTTTTCAAGACTGAGAACCAGCAGGACAAGAGGTAGCAGACCAAGCAGAATCAAGAAAGCTAAGTCCTCTGCAGTGAAAGGCTGACAATCAATTCAATTTAATTAAAGATTACTAAAAAGCTCAGTTGTTGGCTAGCACTAGAGAACTACAGAAGTGGAGGTGAAGTTGGGTGTAATACAATTGTTGAAGGTCTGTTTAAATGCCATTAGAATCTCTAGATTTCCTCCAGTTGTTCCATGCCCTTCTGCTCCTCCATAGACCTTATGTATACTTTGTATTTCCAAACAAAGTACTTCTTATATTCTTCTTCCTGACTTCTCACTTTTAGATAGTATGTTCTGACTTCAAGCTATTTACGTCCACACACATTTTTCTATCCCCGGTAGTTTTTCTATTTTGGATGGTTAATATATTATATTTACATTGTTATGACTATGTAAATGCTATTTACTGCTAAGCTATATAGAATACTTAACCATTTTCTTGAAAACATTTTTGTTTTCCATGGTATTAATAAATTCCTTTCCTTTTAAAATATTGATTATTAGGCCTATGTCTAGAGGAATAAAATGATATCATACACAATGTTTTACAGAATAACACCACCCATAGTCACAGGACCAAGGTTTTGAGGAAAAACTGATTTTGGGGGTAGAGCAGGAGAGTCCAGAATTAGAACCATCAGGCAAGTGATCCTGATTGAGGAGGTTGGGTGTTACTTCAGTTCAATTAATCTAATATACTATATTCTTGGCACTGTGTTAGCCACTTAGAACACAGGCATACTCATTTTCAATATGGCCCATGCTTCACTTGCCACATTATAGTGTTGACAGAGACACAAATGACCAAAAATTATATCACAATGTATTTGAAGAAAGGTATGGGAGTGGAGTTGATGGTAAACCAGGAAAAGCTTGTAAGTCAGGCTTGATGATGCTTATGGGACAGGTAGAAATGAACTAAATGGGGGTGGAGGAAAGAGAAACTTCAGACAAAGAGTAATGTTTTAGAGAAGATACTTTTCAGTGCTTTTGATGGTGAACCTGGAGGTAGTTAGTTTGGAGTTTGGAGTTATTGCAAAACTGTAGGCAGAAAACGATGGGGATTTATAAAACTCTGTCCAGAAAATAAGGAACTACTTTGAGAGCTAGTATAACATTTGAATTAATAGGACAGTGTTACTACCTTGATGTTGAGGGGTTCAGTAGACTCTTGGGTAGCATAGATGCTTTTTTGGGGGGCCACTGGGTGTACAACCATGCCATTCATTGAGATATGCACAACAGGAAGTGGATAGATTTGGATGGAAGACAATGACTTTTAGATCTATGAGTGTATATTATATGTGGAAGATATATATAAAGAGAATGATGGGCTAAAATAACATTTTGAAATATAAATGATGTTTTAATTACATTTTTTGGAATCAGTTGGTCTTTCCCTAGTCCAGGCCTTGGGGAGTATTCCATCTACATTGCCACAAGAGAAGAGATAGTTGATATAAAGCAGACCAAAAGAGTGTATTCTTAAGTTTGATTTCCATAAGCCTAGGCCTAGCCATAGAGAAAGATTTTGAAGAAAAATTCATTGTGAAAAAAGATAAAAATATTTTTCTGCAAATCAATTGCCCTCTCTAGACCAGAGAAGAAGTTTGTAGACTCTAGAAAGGACCTTTCTTATTTAGTGCCAGAGCCTGGAGATTTGGCAAATAACGGAGTTTCTCCACAAGAATAAGGGCAAGAGCAAAAGAAATCTTCTCCTGGTATGTCCAAGTATATTGTCCAGAGAGGCCTTCATAGACATTCCCACAGCACTGAGTAGTTTGGGATCAAGAAAATGTTTACTCTAGAATGGCTCATACATGGCTAAAAGTGGGCTGAATTTAATGAAGTCTGGGGAAAGGATGCTGCAGCACTGATTTTTGTGAACTGGTGAGCAAAGTACAATTTGGGAATAGGGACATCCCAGCAAATGACAGAGTAGATTGTCTTCCAATCCTACTTAGTATTTCTCTAGAATTTAAAAGCAAGTCTAGGGAGAAAGCAGATTGCTCCTTCAACTGATTTGAAATTAAGTTTTCACTATCAGGTGAAATGGGTTCTCAAAACAAAAATTAAATTCAATTGTCAAAAAATAAAGAAAATTCATTTATTGAATGTATGGTTTTGTAGAATAGGATTCATACCTGCTATATAAAATAGGCAACTAGATACACTCTGCTGTGATGTGATTGATAAATTTAATCTGGAGATACTGACTTGGAAGTCATCAATGTATCTGGTAGTTGAAATTTTAGCAAGAATCAGATTACATTGGTAACGTGGAGAAAGAGAGAAAAGGTCAAGGGCAAAATGTGGGAAGAATACCAAGTTTCAAACACACGGAAGAATTTGGTCCCTTAAAGAACACTGAGGAAGAATTTTTAAAGAAGCCTCCTTTTGAAGGAATGCCCTATGTCTAAAGGTCTA
The DNA here is from genome assembly GCA_032199065.1 of Smutsia gigantea. Classification (NCBI taxonomy): domain Eukaryota; kingdom Metazoa; phylum Chordata; class Mammalia; order Pholidota; family Manidae; genus Smutsia; species Smutsia gigantea. The sequence continues at coordinate 7,090 of JAVSCE010003805.1, forward strand.
ACGTTGCTGGCCTTGCATTTCAGTTCAAAAGGGTTTACTATCTAATGTGTCTAGGTGTCATGGTAAGTATTATATATTGCTATAATAAAATGTTTATCTTACTTTTCATCATTCACATAACTAAGCAAAATGACCCCTACAATTCTGTTTTATTTTAACTTTTACCTCAGTCAGAAAGAGGAATTTGAATATTGGTACACATAAACATTTCACTGAGTTTTTATTTAAAAAAATCAGTATTTACTGCTCACCCACATCCCCCAAAAGAAAAACAAGGAATGAACAAACATGAGCAATAGCGTCAAATAACACGTGTTACATTTTGGGCAAGCTATAATTCATTAAAAGCAGCTATGTTACAGAGTAGCCTAAAAACTTAGGGCTTAGCCTTGTAATTCTTGAATCGTTTTTAGGATTTCAATTGTCTTCTAGTGACCCACAGAAATAAATTTCCTTTGGTGAATACACTGGTATTCTTGAGTACTTGTGATACAGACTCTTATTTAGGATGAAGCTGAAGAGGCTGCCAACACTTCATGTGTCAGCCTTGGTAGAAACTGACGTTCATGTGTTCCTGTCAGTTGTCACCTGGGATGGATTTCAGTTGCCATCCTGAATATAAAAAACTCACTATCCCATCACTAATTCCATTGAGTTATTTAGTCCTGGCTTTCCTTTTCTAAAGGTTAAACTCTCATCTTTCTACTAAAAAAGTGAGATAATTAACATTCTCACTTACAATGCTTCTATAACATCTGTAGATTATGCACCATTAATCAAGTTCCTCTGCAGGCATGATTGACTTTTGCTAAGAAACTTGGGGAATAAATCCTTTCTCTTTAGTAATAACTTTGTTGTTATTATAGTTTAAAAAAATCCCTTTCTGAGAAACTTAATTTAGAGTAACAATCTCTAGCTACTTAAAACAGGTCTTATAAAGACACATCACAGAAATAAGGGTAAAAGACATATTTTAGAATCTTTGAGTGCTGACATCTCTTTGCATTAAAAACTTTATAATTTTTTATTTCTATAGTACTGCATATTTAAAAAATCATTTGTATTAACATTTAAATTCTCCTTTTTCAAAAAGCAGAAACAAAAATTAAGGATATAGGCTTTATTAGCATTTTAACATGAATTTAGAATTTACTTGTGTGAGAAAGATACATTTTTAAGATCAGATTTTTAACATTCTAGAATTTCTGTGGCTGAATTATTTGTCAAGAGCACCTGTATAATGCTGGACATTTATAGAAAATATGTCCTAGAAACTATTTGTTCATGGAAAAAAATATGTTTTATATCTGTGATGTTTCCTTGACATTTCCTATTTTCTTTCTGCTATAGGTTTCTTATAATGCCTCTTTGATCTGTCTGAAGAGATAGATTGTGGGAATTTTTTGGAAGCTTTAGAGATCTATTAAACATAGAGATAAAACCTCTTCTTTCCCATCGTAAGACCTTGTTTTCAATTTTCTCCCTCATGTTCCCTTCCTCTTTCTTTTTACTTCCCCTAAGTAAGTGGTAGAAAATAATCAAAGCAGTTTGAAGAAAATAAATTAATATAAGGGTTTTTTTGGTTGGACAACAGAAAACACACATGAATTGGGTCAATAAAATGAAATATCAGTAGTTTTGCGCCAAAACATTAATAAAACATCTTGGCCTAAATGGTTCTTTCTCTAAGTTTTGAATGTAATGAAAATTTTCACAGAAAAAGATTGACAACCTTGACATACAGGCATATAAAAATGTATATATCTATATATAGCTTAGTAGTAGTCATAGAGATCATTTTTAGGCAGAGGATCCAGAGTTTGGGAAGAGAGGAATAATAATTAAAAAAAACAGGGTGGTGCCAGTTGATGATGGTGAGTTGTACTGATAACATTATAGAGTCTAAAAATCTTCTAAAAGCTGTAAATCAATCAAGGTCTTTGTCTAAGACTAAAGTTTTGAAAAGATTATACATAGAATAATTAGTCATCAAGTAATTTGTCTCTAGAAAAAAAATTGCTTGTGAAAATCATTACATTTAGTGTTCACTTAAAGTTTAATATCTAACCATATTGGACCATTTACAATTACTTATACATTCTAAAGTTCTTATAAATCAGCTTATATAGACCTCTACTTCTTCCCTTCCTTATGACCTTCTACTTATCCTTAAAGAGACAAGCAAAATGTCTTCTCTGTAAAGATTTTGGAATTCCTTTATTCAGAAATAATCCTTATCTTTGTTATGATCCTATATTATTTGGAGCAGAGCTTAGTTTTTAATCACTTCGCATTTTACCTTTTTGTTTTTGTGGTTTGTTTCTCTGTGTTACATGTGATCTCAGCAAGGGCAAGAACGGTATTTCAGCCATCGTATTCCCAGAAATGAGCTCAGTGCCTGACACAAGTAGTCATAATTTAAAAATATATTTATAAGTATGGAAATCTACATTCTTAGAAATAAGAAGAGACATAGTTAATATCCTGAACTTAGGAAATGGTAAAGACAGCTTCAATGATTTATTATTTCTTTCTAAAAATTAAATTTATTGTATATATATAAATATTATATATATTTAATAAATAATTAATTTAAAATTAAACAAACTTCCTAAGACTAAATTAACAGCAAAAATGACTAAGCACAGAGGTATAAGTTGCAGATTGCTAAAACTGTATAATTCAACCATTAACAAGGAAAAATACTTTGTAATATATATATTTTGTAATCTTGCACTTCAATGAATTATCATTTAGAGACAGTTGGGTAAAGATCAAGAAAAATTAAGCTTTTGGAAAAGGAGAATGTATTTCTAGATTTACCTTACTTGACCTTTAACAAATAACAAACACAGTGATGTCAGAGTAACTGCTGAGCATGTCAAGTACTAGTTTGTACCCAGAACTAATGACTGAGCATGCAAGAGTTCAGCAGATGTAGACACAAGTAATTCAACTTGCATATTTGTTCTCATACTTTCTAATTTTAAATGTATGCATTCCTTTTATTCTTATGTATACTGAAAGCAAAGTTGATCAAAGAGATGGAAATAAATTGTTCTTCTAATGTAAGCACACACAACTTAGTTCTAATCTCTCTCCCTCTCCCTACCTGTCAGTCTCTTTTGTTTAGACAAGGATTTGGGGAGTATTTTTTTAATACAGTATCCCCAATAATTAGAACAGTGGCTGACACATAGTAGGAACTCAATAAATATTTGTGGATGAATATGCATTTCTATATTACCAAGATAGGTTGTACATAGAAATAGAAGACATGGTCCCTTGTTTAGTAGCTGGTGATAGATGACTGGGAAACGTCTAATACACATACTCTCATCAGTTTCACTAAACACTTTCTGCTAAAATTAAAAATATCTTCATTCTGTTCTCACTGTAGTATTTAATAAACTGATTATAAGACCCTGTGAGTAAGGCAGTGCTGGGCTCCATCCCCAAAGTCCAGAGGTCAAATTAATATGAGCATTGGCCTATGACCTCTAATAAATAAGTTTGAACCTTGATTGTGATATAATAAAACATATTTTCTAGAAGATGTACTATAAACATTGTCAACAAGACAGAAATCAAATATTATTTAGCTGTCTGAAAAGCTTCTCTGGCAAAGAGAATGCTTAGCTTTAAAGAGCTTTTAAGATTTATAGGTATCCAATAATCTTACCATTTTAGAGTTGAAATTTTTAGTTTTAGAAAGACATTGTTTCCAGAACTTCACATCTGTAAATGAGGAAATGAGTAGAGCACTTAAGTGACTGAGCAAAGGCACATAGTTAGATGGTGAGTCCTCAGAAGAGAATCCATGACTCGGGCTCTCCATTTAATGCCTGTTTCAGTACACTCCTATTGTTCAGTATACCCTGTAAGTTAATGAAATCCACATCTATCTACATGTTAAACTAACTTCACTATTATTATACAGTAGAATGAAAGAAATGTCTTAAGGTAAGTAACAGTCATTCAAGCATATCAGAGCAGGAAGCCATGTTTTTCTTAATTGATGGAAAAACACTGCCTCTGTTTAATGCATATATTGAAAAGAGCTCCATCATGTGGTATTCTTGAGAATTTCAATATTGATGGTGCCAGATTTCATAATCCCTTGAGTTGCCTCAATTTCTCTGGCTCTTCAATTGGATATTTTTGCTTGTTTGTTCATTTTTTTTTAACTTGATGGAAATTTAAGTGTTTTTGAGTGGAGAGTTCTTTAGAATCTCTGTTTCTGAGAGCTATTTTTTGCCACCTTCAACTGACTGGAACACTATGGGAAACTGATATGAAATATTATCTTTGGATGTTGTAGATAATTCTTTAAAGTACTCCTGTGTTTGAAAAATGGTATGTGAATCAATAAATAGTTAAAATAATGATGATGATGACAGAGGAACTCTTTTGGGGAAAGCATCATTTTCCCCAAAACTGAACCATTGACTTAGTCTTTCAACATTTCAAGGTGTCAACCAGAAAGGCAGACAATGGAACATACACAAATTAATATCTTGGTCAGGTGGAGAAGTTAAAAAAACCTTTTAATAGAAGTGAAAGTGTAGCTATTGATTTCTTAGGAGATAGGATTGCTGAAGGCTGAATTGCTTCTAAGATTAAATCACAAGCTTCAGCTCTAGCATCAGTTTCCTTCAGTCAAAATCACAGAGGATATCTGCAGATCCCTAGAGCTGTTTCTCTGAGTAAACTAGTAAAACATAAATATTTCCTTGAGGGTCTTTGATCCAGTGCTAGATTAGCTGCCTGAAGTTGATCATTTCAGTTTTTCTTGGAGAGATCTATAGAAGGTAGTTACCTACTTGACTTGCCCTTCTGAATCTGAGAATTAAAATGGATAACAGTTAAAGCTTCTGCATTTATTTAGTGCAGTGCAGGACAAGATGGAAATACAGGTTCCTAATGTGTCAGCCTTTTATGTTTCTCCCTTATGGGTTATTATCACTGCTTTTTGGTGTTTGAAATACTATATTCTAGAAAGAGAAGCTAGATATTTAGAGTTCAGAATTCATCACCAACTGCTCCTTAATCTCATGAGTAAAACAAACAACTATTAAAAAAAAATCTTATGAAATAAACTACATACCAAATCTCTAAAACCCCAAATGTGGCTTGCAATAATGAAATGATTAAGGGGGTGGGGTGGGGTAAAAGAGCAGGCAATATTTTATTCAAATAAATTTGCCACAATCTCAACATGGTGATATACAAACCCAACTTTTATTTTTTTTTTCCAATCATTACCTTCAGCCATGCTTCAATGATTATCTTTTTTTCTGACCCTTAATGACATCTTGGGAATATCCTATAGTTTTCCTATCACTTTGTGTTATGAAAAAGTACAGTCTTGTCTTGTCCCACTTAAAACTTCAATTTTATTATCTTCTCTCCTCCCAATGCTAAGGGGCATTTTATTTCCACAACTTGCCCCTTTATCTGTCTTTCTGTCTCTGATTACTCCATTGATAGTGATGGAAGGACGCATTACAAAAATGAGCAATAATCTCTTAACCTCACTGGTACATTTTCACTGCTGTGAATTACTGTGTATGTACCAATTGTCAGCTGTGGATGCCCTCTGTCTGGTAGGCATCAGATGCTGCTTTTCTAGAGATAGGTGTTAATTCTTTGGGAGCCTTGAGATGTTACTTCCCATCTCACAATCTTAGAGGCAGGAGATTGACAGGCTCTAATTCTTCCAACTGCCTTTTCTACCTTCCCTTCATCATCTGTCTCCTGTATCATCGATTTCTCCCTCTTTACTGGATAATTCTCCACAGCCTATATATATGCATTATCTAATACATTATTTTTAACCTCACCAAAACTTAGTCTGTTTTGATTCCACCTTCTGTGCCTGTTGCTATATAATTTATCCACTTCTTTTTATTTCAAAACTTCTCAAAATAATTGCCTATGTATGTTTTCAAATTTACTTTCCATTTTCTTCTAAACTTTCCAAGTTTTCTTCCCTCTTCTACATCCACAGTTCTTTTGTCATGGTTAACAGTGGCTAAATCTAGTGGTCATTTCTATGTTCTCATGTTGACCTCAGCAGATTTCACGAGTGTTGGCCTTCCATTCTCAATACATTCCTTTACTTGTGGTGTGAGATATAAACATTGGTAATGGTTTTAGTTTTTACTTCAGTTGTAGTCCATTTCAAACTTCTTTGAGAACTTCTCTTTATCTAAATCTTTAAATTACAAGGTCAGGACTCATTCTGGAGCTCTCTACATCTTTTATATATTCTCTTGCTAGGTGATCCAGTCCAAATCTGAAGATATAATCTCTATATAGGTGATTTTCAATTTTGTTTCTAGCCATGATCCCTTCAGACTTGAATAGCCAATGGTCTTCTCAGGATCTCCAATCCTAGTCTTCATTTGGTTTTAGACTGTTTTGACCAGTTTTTTTGTTCATGACAGAGCTTTTGATCAGTTCCTCCCTGCTCTATATTAAGATGAAGAATCATGTAAATAAAAATGATCAAGTAAATGAAACCATAATCATCCAAGCAAAAATCTTAAGAGTTAACTTTGACTCTTTTTCCTCTCCCAATCCAGTGTTTAATCCATCAGCACAGTCCAAAAGCTTTTATTCCAAAATTTATAATAAATTTATAATAAATGAAATTCTGTTCACATAACCTTTATCTTGAATGATACCATAGTCCAGATAATATAGGCTGAAAGGGTATCTTGCCACGACCCTCCTTACCGCAGCACAACTCAGGAGACATGGGCCCACGCAAGAGATTTTAATGGCTGAAAGAGAGAATGGCTGCCTCTGAGCAGAGGCATTTTTAAGGAGTAGAGTGTGTTCTGCTATGGGGATGTTGGTGATTGGATCTTAAGGGATGGGGTGAAATGTTTAGAGATAAGGTGAGGCAAGTCCAGACATGATTATCACCAGCCCATGTGCTTGGGGACCATGGGGTAAATGGAGGATTAAGTACTATATTCTTATATTCTTCCCTTTTCTGTTTTATAAGTTGTAGAGAACTTGGGGAAGGGGTGAAGGATAGTCTTAGGTATCTGCTTCCTGCTGATTAGGGGCAATGAAGTTCATTTTTGTATTGATGGGGGGTGGTCCTCAGATGAGCCCTTGGTCTGAAGTGGCGATGGTGTGTTCCAGGTTTAATAAGGATCATCGTCTTTGGAGAGGGGTTGGTAATCCTGTAATATAAGATGGTTAAAGGTCTGGTTAGAAATTTTTTGCATTTGGGAGTGGAGTGTTTTTTGAATGCAATTAATAAGACAAGAGGCTATGAGCAGGATCAGAGGATTAGGAGAAAGGGAGTAGCAAATGGGAGGAAGATTTGCCATAGTTGACTAGGGATAGACCAAGAGGCATTTTGGGCTAGCTGTTGTCTTCTCTTTTCCAAGTCTTCCTGTAATTGTTTGATTTTGTTTTTTACTATTCCAACTGGTTAACATAAAAGCAGCATTATTCCTGTAGATACAGGCAGAGTCCCCCTTTCTCTGCCATTAGGAGATCAAATCCACGGCGATTCTGGAGGACTACAGCAGCTAGAGAATCCAGTTGTGTTTGAAGGGTTAATATGGATTCAGCTACTTGTTGAATATCCCCTATTAGTTGATTAGAGAGTTGTTGATAATAAGTAATGGATGTGGTTGTTTCAGCAGTTCCGGTGGCTATGCCTGCTGTGACCCCTAAGGTGGCAAGCAGGGGAATAAATTGAATAGCACATTTGGGTCAGGGTCTTACATTGCCCATTAGGGGTATAGGGACTTCCTCATCCCCTGGGACAATGTCTATGGATGGAAATAAGAGGACCAAAGTGCATGTGCCTCTCAGTCCAGGGGAAGGTAGCGATAGACAGTTGTCCCACACAGGAGGGAGGTTTTGAGGAATGGCAGACAGTGAGCCTTTGCAGATGCTGAGTAGGTGAGAGTTTGTCTACACTGTTCTTTCTGTAATTCTCCTACAGAGGTGTTTCCCGTTAAGAAAAAACACCTCTGAGAGAACTGAAAAAGGGGCACTCTAGAAAGTCTGGGTGAGACATCGGCCAGGTCTGGAGAAGTCTTATTGAGCTGTACTGAACTGTTGAATTGTGGAGGAGTAGCTATTAAATGAGAGAAGCCTGCTTTCAAACACATCCAGCACCCCTGAGCCAGAGAGGGATTGGTAAGGTTAAGTAAGTGATGGGTAGTATTAACTATTTGAGTTAGGAGAGGGTTTTTAGGTATGGGTTCCCATCTGTTTGACAGATTGAGAGGATGCCTGTGGGATTGAACATGTTGTGAAGTATTTGAGGCAATACTGTAAAGATATATTCCCGGCGGGCTTGATCCTGTACTCCACCCCCATCTGACATGCCTGCGTGGGTAAAGAAGTTCCAACAATAACTGCGGGAAGAAGCACTATTTCTCCTAGTTCTCCAGGGGCACTGGCTGATCCTAGCCTTATGGTTGGATTTCCCTGTCTGTATTTCCGATTGCTATGTTTACACAGGGTGGCTGAATCATAGCATTCCTTGGGGACATATGTGTAGGCAGAAAAGCAACCTGTAGGGCAAAGGGAATCCTTGATGGTGCAATCTTTTGGACAGTCTGAAAGAGAAGAAAGTGCTGGTGTTGGGGAAGATAGGTCTGGTGAGAGAATAAGTGTTGAGACCAGAGTGAACAATCCTGAAACATGACGCATGGTGGTTGTAAGGGAGGTCTTAGGACTCTGTGCTAGTGGAAACTTTTTCAGTGATGAGTGGAAGTGGAGATGAGCATCGTGAAATGTGGAGAGTAAGAGGTCCCATCAGGGTGGAGGAGTAGGAACCTATGGGAGATTTGGTGAGAGGGGAATGAGGTGAGACAAATGGTTTAAGGTGGGAGTTGTGTACCCAATGGGGAAGACCCTGGAGTTTTAACTGCAGTTGGTGTGGAAAGGATTACCGTGTATGGCCCTTGCCATTTGGGTGTTAGGGATGGCATCACTTGGTGTGGCGAGGATAGGAGCACAGAGTCTCCTGGGTGATAGAAAGTAGGAGAAGTAGGGTCTTGAGGTTTTGGTGTACAGAGGTCAGTGTGGGACCAGAGTAGAGAGCAAATGTGTTGAAGTAAAGGGTAGGTAAGAAGAGGAGGAAGGATAGGAGGTTTGGAGTTGAGACCTGGAGGAAGCACTGGGTGGCCATACATGAGTTCAAAAGGAGAAAGTGTAGCACGTTTTTTTGGTAAGGCTCAGAGTTGAAGTAGGGCCAAGGGGAGGAGTTTTATCCAGTCAAGGTGGAACTCCAGGGATAATTTAGTAAGAATAGATTTGAGGGTTCTATTTGTTCTTTCCACCTTACCTGAGGATTGAGGGTGATAGGGGATGTGAAAATGTCATGGATTTTTCAGGGCTTTAGTGGTTGCTTGGGAGTTTTGAGAGATAAACTCAGGGCCATTGTCTGATTGTAAGGAAGTAGGTATTCCAAAGTGTGGGATAATTTTAGGCAGTAGGATGTTGGAAACAGTCTGGGCTCATTTGTTAGTTGTGGGGAAGGCCTCAACCCATCCCGAAAATGTGTCCACCAGTAATAAAAGATACCAGTGGCATTTTACAGGAGGCATGTGAGTAAAGTCGAGCTGCCAATCAGTCCTGGGAATGAGCCCTCGTGTTTGATGGGTAGGAAATGTGGGTGGTGAGTTGGGATTGACTTTTTGACAGATCTCGCATGAAGTGGTGAGCGTTTTGAGGAAGGCAGTCTCTGAATGAGAAAGAGGCAGGTAAGTTTTAAGAAAGCATTGTAAAGATCGGACATTAGGGTGGAATAAGTGATGTAATTAGGAGAGTACGGCCTCAGTGGAAGGCGGGCTGGTAGTTGTGGAAATGGATTTTTTAGGGCCTGGAATGAGGGCACCTATTACAAGGGCTAACTGCTTTTCGGACTGCCTCATCTGCCCTGTTGTTACCAAGGGAGATGGATGACTGGTTTGACCAATGGGAGTGGCAATGTACTAGGCCTATGGCTGTTGGGAGATGTGAGGCTTCTATCAGTGGTATGATGTGTTTGGCGTTGGCAATAGAGCTGCCCTTGGTGTTGAGGAGTCCCCATTCTTTCCAGATTGCTGCGTAGGACAGTAGGATATGGAAAGAATATTTAGAATCAGTATAGATAGTAAGAGAGGACCCCTGCGCTAAAGTGAAGGCACGGGTAAGGGCGATCAGTTCTGCTTGTTGGCTTGTGGTGTTAGGAGGTAAGGGCTTTGCCTCTATAGTTTTGTCCAGAGAGACAATGGCATATTGTGCCCGTTGAACACCCTCATGGATAAAGGAACTGCTATCAGTAAACCAGGTATATGTGAGCTGAGGCAGGGCGCCCTCCTGAATGTGGGAGGGACAGGGTATGAGTTCATCTAGAGTTTGTAAACAGTTATGGAAGGGGGGTTGTGGTCCTGCCTGTGGATCCGGAGGTAATGGAAGAAGGGTGGAGGGATTAAGGGGAGGACAGGTTTTGAAACTGAGAGAGGTGTCCTCAACTAGGGCAACCTGTGTGATAGAATCCGGCAGGGGGAATGTCTGCACGCCTTTGTAGGTAAGGAGTTCAGAAAGATGATGGGTGGAGAGAACAGTTGTGGGTTACCCAAAGATGAGTTTTTTGGATTCTTGAATGATGATGTCAGCCACTGCAAGGGCTCGCAGACAAGGAGCCCATCTCCGAATAGTAAGATCTAGGTTTTTGGAAAGGTAGGCAACTGGGGCAAAGGAGGGTCCTAACATATGTCCCAAAACTCCCAGGGCAAAGCCCTGCCTTTCTGAGACACAGAGAAAAGGGGCATGTGAGATCAGGCAAGTGCAGAGCAGGGCTTGTAGAAGGGCTAGCTGGAGTTTATAGAAGGGCTTAGCTACAGGTGTCAAGAGGGGCTCAGTGAGAGGTCCTCAGGATGCTTCATATAGGGGGGCAGCCAGGAGTGAAAAGTTGGGGATCCATGAATGAAGGAACCCAGCAAAACCCGGGAAGGAGAGAATTTCATCTTTGTTGTTTGGAACTGGCATGGTTTGGAGAAGTTTTTTCCTGTCTATGGTAATAGTCTTGTAGCCCGGGGAGAGCTGAACTCCCAGGTAAGTGACTTGAGTGGTGGACAGCTGAACTTTGGAGGGTGAAACCTGATAGCCATGTTCTGAGAGAAAGTTTAAAAGGAGAATAGTATCCTGTTGAGAGGTTTGTAGGGAGGGACTGCACAGGAGAAGATCATCTACATATTGAAGGAGGGGGAAGCTTGAGAGAGTAAGGGATTTGAGGTCTTGTGCCAGAGCCTGTCCAAAAAGGTGGGGACTATCTCTAAAGCCTTGGGGAAGGACTGTCCAGGTCAATTGAGTAGAAGTCTGGGTGGCAAGATTGTCCAGGTGAAAGCAAATAGATCTTGAGAGTCGGGATGGAGCGGGATTGTGAAGAATGCATCTTTGAGGTCAAGGACAGAAAAGTGGGTGGTGGAAGCAGGAATGGTGGACAGTAAAGTATAGGGGTTAGGGACTCCAGGATGGATGGGAACAGTGGCTGCATTAATTACTCTTAGGTCCTGGACAAGCCTGTAAGAACCATTAGGCTTTTTAACTGCTAGTATGGGAGTATTGAAAGGGGAATTGGCTGGTCGTAGTAGCTGTTTGTATAAAAGTTCCTGGATAATTGGCTGTAGGCCTAGTAAACTCTTGATGGGCAATGGGTACTGAGGTTGAGAGGGAAAAGAGGTAGGGTCTTTAAGTCTGATAATTACTGGGGGGAAGGTGGCGATAGAGGGGGTGAGGGTATCCCAGAATACAGAGTTGACCAGATGGGGTGGCAGAGGAAAAGGAGAGGGAGGTGGGTTTGCAGCAGGTTGGAGGGCAAGTAAAATTGGGATTGAAGGTGAGTCAGGGTTGAGGCGCAGTCCAGGAGCGAAAGTAATAGAATCTCCAACCTTGTGTAATAGGCCTCTTCCCATAAGGGGGATGGGACAATGGTGAATCACCAAAAAGGAGTGAGAGAGGGCAATGCCTCTAAAGATGCAGTGAAGCATGGGAGTTTGTAAAGGTTGATAAGGTGTCCCCTCTACCCCGACTATAGAGGACTTTGAGAGGGAGGTAGGTCCCCAAAACTCCTTCAGGACTGAGTAGGTGGCCCCAGTGTCCAAAAGGAAAGAGATGAGACTATCCGCTACCACAATGGTTACCCTGGGCTCCTGTACAGTGATGGTAGTGGTCGGGTGGAGGAGTCCTGGGCCCCCTCAATCATCAGTTGCCAGACCCAGAAGGTCTATGTGTGGACTGTTAGAGCTGGATGGCCTGGCACCTCTCAGTGTGCGAGGACAGTCAAAAGCCCAGTGTCCCTCCTGATGGCACTTAGGGTATGGACTGGGGGGCTTCTGGGGATTTGGGCAGGTTCTAGCCCAATGACCCATTTGACCACATTTGAAGCACGGACCAGGAGGTCCTCTTGGCTGCTTCTTAGGAAGTGAGGATACCCAAGCACCAGTGGTTGGTGTAGGTTGAAAGGCCTTAGCCAGCATTTGATATTTTTGTTTACGGACCTTTTCATCTCTTCCATTATATACTTTGAAGGCTACTAACAGGACTTCTTCCTGAGAAGTTAAGGGTCCCTTCTCTAGACGTCTAAGTTCAGCCTTAATGTTGGGGAAACCCTGGGTGAAGAAGTAGGTCATTAATAATTGTCTCCCATCTGGGGTCTCAGGTTCTAGGTTGTTATATTGTAAAAGAGCTTTGGTGAGGTGGTCTAGGAGCATAGAGGGATTCTCAGTTTTATCCTGAACAACTTCTTGGAGTTTCTCATAGTTAATGGCTTTATTGGCTGACTTCCTGAGACCTGCCCATAAGGCAGGTGATGAATTGATCTCAGCTGGTGACTCCCCCTGCCGTATTATAGGCCCAATTAGGGTCTCGGTCAGGAACTGCCTCAGCACCTATTGGATGGGCTGGATTAGTTTGGTGAACCTCATCGGCATGAGTTCTAGCTTGTTCTCAGACTCGCCTACGCTCCTTGGGCAAAAGTGTGTTGGATAGGATATGTGAATATCATGAAAGGAAAGATCATATGACTGAGTTAGGTACTGAAACTCTTTTATGTAAGTAGCTGGGTTGGAGTGAAAAGTCTAATCTTTTCTCAATTTGAGATAGGTCGGAGAGAGAGAAAGGAACATGGACCCGGACGATGCCCTCCATACTGGCTACTTCCCATAGTGGGCCTAGGATCTGGGTTCGAGATCAAGTGACTGGAGGACTTGATAGGGGATCGTGGGATGGGAGGAAAACTGGTTGCAGTTGAGGAGGCTGGGTTGTTGCCCCACCACTGATGGGAGCTTGTGGTGTGAGACTTGGTGGGGCTTGAGGGGGAGGAGGCTGGGCAGTTTCCATGGCAGCACTGGGCAGACTAGGTGGTTGAGGAGGGGGAGAAGGAGGAGGCACCATGGGGATTTGGGGTCTGTAGAGTGGGGGTTTGTCAACGGGGTCAAAATTAGAGGAGGTGGTGGGATCTGGTTTGTTGGAGGGTGAGGACTTTAAGGCAAGTAGTAGGTGTTTAGGATTGCAGGGGAGACAGAGAGAAGGCTTGATTTGGAGGTAGGAGAAAGCCTGGATATATGGGATCTCTTTCCATTTGCCCGTGCGCTCACAGAAGTTGTATAAGTCATGGAGAATTTTAGGATCTAAAGAGCCATTGGGAGGCCATTTAGACTGGTTATCCAGGGAATATTGTGGCCAGATCTCATTGCAGTAGTGAATAAGCTTAAAAGGCTTGAGGTCTGGAGTGAGATGGAGGGGTTTTAGATTATTGAGGAAGCACCCTAGCAGTGAATCTGTGGGAATGGAGGAGCCAGATCCCATGGTGAGAATGAGACCGTCCACAAGTCGCTGAGGTGTCCCAGAGCGATTGAGAAGATCACCGAGAAGACCAGACACAGTTAGGGGTCGTCACCACCTCTAACCGAGTGGTCGAGGCAAAAATGCTGAGGAGGTTTGATACCTGGTACCAGGATTTTGTTAAATGAGAAGGATATCAAACCCCAAGGGGTAGAGATTCTCATCGTGGGAAAAGGTGAAAGGTGAGGAAAGGTCGACTATGGGGATCAACCGTGACTCTGAAAGTCATGGTTGGTGGTGCCCCTGTCCTGGAGGAGCCCTTGGGGGTGCTGGACACTCAATGGTCACTTCCCAGGTTCCAAAGGGACATTTAAGTCTAATATGAAGGGGAGACTTACCAAATTGAAAGCTGGTGTTGGGCGAGAAGATGAGCCACCAGGGAAATGGACGGTGAGCCCATGGAGGAGGATTGGGCAGTGAGGGTTCCCAAAGCAGCTCAGATTCCTGGAGGAAGAGCAAAGTCAATGGGAGAACCTCAACCGAATCACAGCACCAATGAAAGGGTATCTCACTGCGACCCTCCTCACCCCAGCACGACTCAGGTGACATGCGCCCACACAAGAGATTTTAATGGCTGAAAGAGAGAATGGCTGCCTCTGAGCAGAGAGCAGCAGCTCATGGGTGAGGAAGCGCATTTTTAAGGAGTAGAGTGTATTCTGCTTGCGGACATTGGTGATTGGCTCTTAAGGAGTGGGGCGAAATGTTTAGAGATAAGGTGAGGCAAGTCCAGACATGATTTTCACCACCCCATGTGCTTGGGGACCATGAGGTAAATGGAGGATAAAGTACTATATTCTTATATAGGCTATCTTCTGCTGGATTATATCCTGGTATTTTTAATCATCTTAATAGGAACAGATTCATTTTCATAAGTAAAATGTTCTAAGCAATTCATTTTTCCTGATACCACAATATAAATAATTTAATTCTTACTTTCTACAAATTTTCAAAACATATTTCTTTACTCTAGAAAGTAAACGAGCAAAAAGAAAAAACAAAGTAAACAAAGCATATAAAAAATCCTCCAAAACTCCCTAGATCTCGATTTAAGACTTGAAATCCTCTAAAAAATAAAAGTTCACTCTCATTTATGATTTATTATTAGTCTTACTTTCTACATTTATACTACTAAAAATAACTTGGATGCTAAATACAGTATGTGCTTATTTACTGCTTTTATGAACATAATTATGTTTTTACTGTTATTCTGACTGAAATGGAGAGGAGTTGGGCAAGAGATTTAAAACACAAGCACACACAAAATGTGGGCCAAAGGTGGATATGTGTAATGGATGTTGTGGTTGTTTTCTCAAATCTATTCTTTTGTCTCTTGGTAATTCCCCATACAACTTCTGAGATACCAAGGGTTTTGGAGGAAACTGGCTTTGTTTCTGGATCTAGGGGTAGGTCAAATGGCTCAAACCTAAGCTCATTTGTATAAACCCATCCCTGAGGCATAGATTCAGGAGAGAGTATATTATTCAGTTTGAGCTAATGAGGAGATTTGCTGAGAGACTCCTGGACATTAATTGATATGTCTAATGAGAGAATTCCCCAAATAACTGTTTGTTTCAGTGGGCTTAGATTAAGAAACAGGTAGTTCTGGGAGATGATAGTGGCCATCTTGGGTTGGGTAATTCAGCCTTAGGGTGAAGCAGAAATTCAGGGAGGCAAATCCATGATGCAGAAAGAAACCTTGTTTTTGAGAAGATCATTCTCCTACTGTGGAATTGTCCCTTCTGTGGGCCTTCATACTTTTGTGCCTTCCAAACAGGAAAACCACTGGATCTTGTCTTATTGTTTAAGCCATTTTAAACTGTGATTTCTTTTGATTCCATTTTAATACTTCCTAAGAAGTATAGTGATTTAGAAGGAAGAGTGGACAGTTCTGCTTCTAGTATTTCCAAAATCCTGAGAGATGAAAATTTTTGCTCTTAAAGAAGTCAATGCAGTAAAGAAATGGAGAAACTTGATAGCTTCATAACACCTTTTAAATTGTAGTGTCTTCATCATAGTCTCAATATTGTGTGAAAAATACACATCAGGAAATCTGTGTTCATATGTTAATACAGACTTTATTGTGCAACATAGTAACTGTTTTCCCCATAGTTACTGAGATACTTTATTTTAACATTTGTTTGACCATTTGTTTGTTGAATGGGATACCTAGAGAACATCACAAGATGAAAGCAAAGCACAATAAGAAAAAGATGCTATTACCAAAGAAACAAGAATATGTAAACTGAAGTTAAAGGGATATTTTAACTTTAACACTATGATAAAAAGAATGAGATTACTGAAAGAACATTATCAACTGCCCCGCTTTTTGGGCTTGGTTTAGGGGTGATATGTCTCAAGATCTATTAAAGGCAAGCTGTACTACTGCTTTCTTCATCTTAAGACTACTTTTCCAGTCTGTTTGAATTTCATAGCCTTTTGAGTAGGAAAACTACATCATATTAATATTCATTTTTCTCCATTATGATATACAGTCTAATCTTTGAGCCATTCTGAACAGAAAAAAATTTCAATAAGAATACTGGTTCTTGCATTCAATTTTTGGGCTTTCAAACCTATTATCTCTATTTTGGTTTTAAGAACCCATTTTAATAGTCAAAAAATATAGGATTCAATGCTTTGTCTTCCTAGTTTGGCTCTAAGTTAATAAATTGCAGCCTCAAGGTCTAATTTTACTTAAGGAAGAGCCACAGTAAAAGGCATTACTGAGAACAACAACAAAAATATCTTTGGGTTATTATTTCAAAATATTAGCTTATAGTGGATATTGAATTTATATAACCAGAGGTTTCATGTGCCTTTCCTTTCCTTCTTAGTGGGTGCTTCTCCTAATATGCTAGGTATTTAGATGTTTAAAGTTAAATATCTCTTCATATGTCCTCTGCAAAATGTTTCTCTGTTGTTATGGTTCTCTCTACTGATGTTCATTGGAGCTGTTTTATGGTGTTGTCGATAACCATTTTTACTTGCAAACTATAGCCACTTAGTGAGCTAATATCTCTTTTTTGATCTGATCTTGGAGTGAATAGGTAGAATAGATCTTTATTTTTTGCACCCTGACACTCAAACTCCAGAAGACTAAGACACCAAACTGTAGTTATATGCAGTCTGGAAAGTTTCTTAAGGAAATTATAGCATAGGAGATAAAAAGTTAAAGTTCTAGACAACTGGGACTTCCTTTTCAACCTGACGTCTAAGTTCAAATACATGTTTACAGATACATCTTAATTAGGAGGGGCACTTCCATGATTATTCCCTCCTTTCCTGACCTCAGGTTTGTTGTTTATGTTCTTTATATCCACCATTCAAGTATCTGTCTGCAATTTTACTTCATCTCCCTCTTGAAAATGCTAACTTTCCCAACAGGTTGAACTCTCACTACTTGTATCTTTGAGTCCTAGTCTCAACAGGGCTCCTTGTTTGCAAGGTATGGTATGTATGTTCCTAACTTCCCAGTTTCCCAGGACCCAGTCCCATGAAAAAGGATCAAAGTGAATCTTTCAATTTTATGTTCCTTTCTCCTTTCACACTGGTGTTCTCACTCTTAGATGAAGTACTAAGAAAATATATCTTAAAAATATATCCCCTTAAATATAGCATAATCTAAATCTATATTGAGGAAAGAATATTTCTTCTATTAGCAAAGCTGTGTACTGCCAGTGGGAATGCAGTATGTATAATGAAGCACTTGGGGTCTGGCATCAGCACAAAGAACCGCAGTAGTTTTAATGGCTGCTTTCTCAGTTGAATGGGGAATGGTATAAGTCTCAAATTAATTCCTGGAATTCATATTCTCCTCTGATATGGAGGCATGGAGTTGAAAATTCTTGCCACCAGATCTTCTTGGGGGTCCCTTTAAAGTCAAGCCAAAAGTTCATTAAGTTTTAAACACTTCTTTGTTTTTATTGCAAATTAAAGAGGTTTCTTGACCTTAGGCAAGTTATATAATGCCAAGTTTGGTTTTATAATTTAGCAAATGGCAATTATACAAGCTAGTAGTTCTTCAGATATTAGGAAAATTTTAATATATCATACTTTGTTTTTACATCTAATTTAATCTTTACCATATTCTGGCTTGTATTGTAATTGCATAATTAGTCATGTGTTAAAGACCTTTAATAAGGTAATGGAAGGGAATAGAAGCATATGTATTTCTCTCTCTTCCACTAGATGGTGATAGCCTTGAAAGAAAGGTCTTATTAATTACTGTATCTCTAACATGGAGCACAGTGCTTTGTTCAAAATAATTCAGATATTAGCTACAAGTACAGAAAATGAGAAAACTATTTTCACAAAATTTGCAAGGCTATTACTGAAGTACATATCATAATACACTGACATTTCTTTCAAAATGATCAGAGAATAGTTCAGATCTTTGACTCCTATAGTCTAATTATAGACCTCAACATTTTAACCAGGAACAGAGATTAGTGAGGCTTTTTCATCATGGTTTGTTGCTTATAATCAAGTTGCAGGGTCATTACTTTTGATCAATCAGAATTATCTTCTCCCAGGACCTACAGGTGAGGGTTATTTTCTTTAAAAGAAGGGCTCATAATTTTTTAGTGTGTTTGTCTTCTTTTCTTTGTCTGGTATGATATTTTCCTGACTGTGGATACTTAACAAATGTTAAATGATAATTATTTATTGACCTTTATTGGGTTTTGGGAGATTTCAAAAATTTCAAGGAAGTTTTTTTTTAATGTTTTGTGATCTTTAGGATTTTAAAATAGAATTTTGATAACCTTTCCAAAGCAAGAAAGCAGAAAGTTGCTTGACTGTGAAGGCCAAGCAGTTAAAACTGCTATGATTGGTTTCTTTTGACTCAGTAATTTCATCTAAGTGGGTATAGAGAGCTGAAATTTTGTTAAATAATTGACACACTGTTAATTCCAATATATAATATGTTCTGGGTATGGTATTATAATAAAGCACAAAATGGCCTCCATAGCATAAAGTAGAGTGGAGAGTCAAATAAACGCTGCATAGAGAGCCAAACTAAGTAACAGGTTCTCTCCATATCCTCAATGTAAGAGTAGATGACAGTTATGTTGCTTATAAGCTTATGGTGACTTCATCACTAACAAGACCACAGGAAACTAAATAGTCCTATAACATTTGTATCTCTTATTGCTGTTGTAAAAAAATTATAAAAAATGTAGTGACCAAGAAAACACAAATTTATTACTTAACTGTTATAGGAGGTCAGAAGTCTGAAGTGGGTTTTACTTGGCTGAAATCCGTATCAGTAGAGCTGTGTTCTTTCTAAAGGCTCTAGGAAAAAATTTGATGCCTTGCTTTCCCAGTTTCTAGAGGATGGCTACATTCCTGTATCATGATCTCATTTCTCTATTTTCAAAGCCAGAAGTGTAGAATTTTTGGGTCTCTTCCTCTGCTCTGACATACCTGTTTTCTTCTTGAGGACCCTTATGATTATGTTGGGGGCACCTGGATAATCCAGGATCATTTTCCCATCTCAGGGTCATTAATCTAATCACATGTGCAAAAGCAAAGTGCCTTTTGCCATGTAAGTTCATAATTAACAGGTTTTGGGGATTAGGATTTATACATATTTGGGGGCCATTATTTTGCCTACAACATCCTAAAAGTAAAATTTTAAATTACTTTAAATAATTTTGATATTTTAATTATTTGATATTGAAAAAACCTTGGTATTTTCAGGGTATAAGAACAGAATAGTTTCAATAGCAAAACACTAAAATTAAAAACTGAGCAAATACATGTAGGGGGAAATTAATAAGAATGTTCAGTATCTTGATCTAGATGATGTCTAAGAGTATATATATATGTCAAAATTCACTGAGCTGTTCACTACAAGATGTGTATTTTATTGTATGTAGCTCAGTTTTTTTATTGAAGTATCATTGATATACAATCTTATATAGATTTCACATGAATAACATTGTGGTTTCAACATTTACCCATTTCACCCATACTATCAAGTCTGCACCGCACCACACACACCACTGCAATCACTATCTATTACCATAGTAAGGTGTTATAGAGTCATTATTTGTCTCCTCTGTGCTGTACTGCCTTCCCCATGATCTACCTATTTTATGAGTGTAATTATAATGCCCCTAAACCCCCTCTCTCTCCTTCCCCACTACCCTCCTCAACTCCTTCCCTTTGGAAATTGCTAGTCTCTTCTTAGAGTCTGTGAATCTGCTGTTGTTTTGTTCCTACAGTTTTGCTTTATTATTATACTCCATAAATAAGGAAAATCATTTGGCACGTGTCTTTCTCCACGTGGCTTATTTCCCTGAAAATAATTCCCTCTAGCTCCAACCATGTTGTTGCAAATGGTAGGATTTGTTTTCTTTTTACAGCTGAAAAATATTCCGTTGTGTATATGTACCACATCTTCCTTATTCATTCATCTATTAATGGACACTTAGGTTGTTTCCATATCTTGGCTTTGTAAATAGTGCTGTGATAAACATAGGGGTGCATATGTATTTTTGAATCAGGGATCTTGTTTTCTTCATGTTAATTCCTAGGAGTGGAATTAGCTAGATCAAATTGTATTTCTATTATAACTGTTTGAGCAACCTCCATATTGCTTTCTACAATGGTTGAACTAATTTACATTCCCACCAACAGTGTAGGAGGGCTTCCCTTTCTTGGCATCCTTGCCAGCATTTATCGTTCCTAGTCTTTTTAATGTTGGCCATCCTCACTAGTGTGAGGAGATATATCATTGTGGTTTTAATTTGCATTTCCCTGATGATTAGTGATATGGAGCATCTTTTCATGTGCCTGCTGGCCATTTGAATTTCTTCTTTGGAGAAGTGTCTGTAAAGATACTCTGCCCATTTTTTAATCAGTTATTTGTTTTTTTGGGTGTGGAGGCATGTAAATTCTTTATATATTTTGGATGTTAACCCTTTATCAGATAAGTTATTTACAAATATATTCTCCCATATTGTAGGATGCCTTTTTGTTCTGCTGATGGTGTTCTTTGCTGTACAGAGCTTTTCAGTTTTGATGTAGTCCCATTTGTTCATTTTTGCTTTTGTTTCTCTTGCCTGAGGAGTTGTGTGCAGGAAAAAGTTGCTCATGTTTATATTCAAGAGATTTTTGCCTATGTTTTTTTCCAAGAGTTTTATGGTTTTGTGACTTACATTCAGGTCTTTGATCCATTTTGAGTTTACTTTTGTGTATGGAGTTAGACAATAATCCAGTTTCATTCCCTTACATGCAGCTGTCCAGATTTGCCAACACCAGTTGTTGAAGAGGCTGTCATATTTTCCCCATTGTATATCCATGGCTCCTTCATCCTATATTAATTAGCCATATATGTGTAGGTTTACATCCGGGCTCTCTATTCTGTTCCATTGATCTATGAGTCTTCTTCAGCCAGTACCAAATTGTCTTAACTCCTGTGGCTTGTAGTAGAGCTTGAAATCAGGGAGTGTAATCCCCCCAGCTTTATTCTTCCTTCTCAGGAGTGCTTTGGCTATTTGGGGTCTTTTGTGGTTCCATATGAACTTTAGAACTATTTGTTCTAGGTCATTGAAGAATGCTGTTGGTATTTTGGTGGGATTGCATTGAATCTGTAGATTGCTTTAGGCAGGATGGCCATTTTGACAATATTAATTCTTCTTATCCATGAGCACAGGATGTGTTTCCATTTATTGGTGCTTTCTTTAATTTTTCTTATAAGTGTCTTGTATTTTTCAGGGTATTGGTCTTTCACCTCCTTGGTTAGGTGTATTCCTAGGTATTTTTATTCTTTTTGATGCAATTGAGAATGGAATTGTTCTCCAGATTTCTTTTTCTGCTAGTTGATCGTTAGTATATAGGAATGCAACAGATTTCTGTGTATTAATTTTGTATCTTGCAATTTTGCTGAATTCAGTTATTAGTTCCACCAGCTTTTTGGTGAAGTTTTTAGGGATTTCTATGTATAATATCATAGCATCTGCAAACAGTGACAGTTGAACTTCCTCCTTCCCAATCTGGATGTTTTTTATTTCTTTGTGTTTGTTGTCTGATTGCTGTGGCTAGGACCTCCAGTACTACGTTGAATAAAAATGGTCAGAGTGGGCATCCTTTTCTTGTTCCTGATCTTAAAGGGAAAGCTTTCAGCTTTTCACAGTTAAGTATGTTGGCTGTGGGTTTGTGGTATATAGCCTTTATTATGTTGAGGTATGTACAAAATTCCCATTTTGTTGAGAGTTTTTATCATGAATGGTGTTGAATTTTGTCAAATGCTTTTTCAGTGTCTATGAGATGATCATGTGATTTTTGTCCTTCTTCTTGCTGATGTGGTGTATGATGTGGACTGATTTTTTAATATTGTATCATCCTTGCATCCCTACAATAAATCCCATGTGGTCATGGTGGATGATTTTTTTGATGTATTTTTAAATTTGATTTACTAATTATTTTTAGGATTTTTGCATCTATGTTCCTCAGTGATATTGGTCTGTAATTTTCTTTTTTTTGTGGCATCTTTGTCTGGTTTTGGTATTAGAGTGATGCTGGCCTCATAGAATGAGTTTGGAAGTATTCCCTCCTCTTCTACTTTTTGGAATACTTTAAGGAGGATGAGTATTAGCTTTTCTTTATATATTTAATAATATTTAGTGGTGAAGCCATCTGGGCCTGGGATTTTTGTCAGGGTTTTGATTAACAGTTTGATTTCATTGCTAGTAATTGGTCTGTTCAGATTTTCTGTTTCTTCCTGGGTCAGTCTTGGAAGGTTGTATTTTTCTAGAAAGTTGTCCATTTCTTCTCAGTTGTCCAGTTTGTTGGCATATAATTTTTCACAGTATTCTCTAATAATTCTTCTATTTCTGTGAAGTCCATGTGATTGTTTCTTTTTGGATTCTGATTCTGTTTATGTGTGTACATTCTCTTTATTTCTTGACAAGTCTGGCTAGGGGTTTATCTATTTTGTTTATTCTCAAAGAACCAGCTTCTGGCTTCATTGATTTTTTTTCTATTGTTCTTGTCTTCTCAATTTCTTTTATTTCTGCTCTGTTCTTTATTATGTCCCTCCTTCTACTGACTTTGGGCCTGATTTGTTCTTATTTTTCTAGTTTCATTAATTTTGAGTTTAGATGGCTCATTTGGGGTTGTTCTTCTTTCTTGAGGTAAGTCTGTATTGCAATATACTTTCCTGAATTCCACAGGTTTGCGGCTGTTTTGTTATTTTTTCATTTGTCTCCATATATTGTTTGGTCTCTCCTTTAATATGGTCATGAATCCATTGATTGTTTAGGAACATGTTGTTAAACCTCCATGTTATTTGTGGGCTGTTTTTTTTCTTTGCATAATTTATTTATAGGTGCATACCTTTGTGGTCTGAGAAGCTGGTTGGCATAATTTCAATATTTTTGAATTTATTGGGGATCTCTTTATGGTCTAGTATGTGATTTATTCTGGAAAACATTCCATGTAGACTTGAGAAGAATGTGTATCCTGCTGCTTTTGGGTGGAGGGTTCTGTAGATGTCTGTTAGATCCGTCTCTTCTAATGTGTTATTCAGTCCCTCTGTCTCCTTATTTTCTGTCTGGTTGACCTGTCTTTTGGTGTGAGTGATGTGTTGAAGTCTCCTAAGATGAGTGTGTTGCATTCTATTTCCCCCTTTAATTCTGTTAGTATTTGTTCCACATATTTAGGTGCTTCTCTATTGGGTGCATAGATATTTATAATGGTTATATCCTTTTGTTGGATTGACCCCTTTATCATTATGTAATGTCCTTCTTTGCCTCCTGTTATTTTCTTTGTTTTGAAATCTCTTTTTTACTGATGTAAGTACTGCTACTCCTGCTGTTTTCTCCCTGTTGTTTGCATGAAATGTCTTTTTCCATCCCTTCACTTTTAGTCTGTCTTTGTCTTTGGGTTTGAAGTGAGTCTCTTGTAGGCAGCATACAGATGAGTTTTGTTTATTTATCTATTATGCAACTCCATATCTTTTGATTGGTGCATTCAGTCCATTTACATTTAGGGTGATTATTGATAGGTATATACTTATTGCCACTGTAGGCTTTAGATTTGTGGTTACCAAAGTTTAAATGATAGCTTCCTTACTTTCAAACAGTAATCTTAAATTGCTTATTACACTATTTCAAACACAATCTAAAGGGTCTTTTTTTTCCTCCCCTTCTTTTTCCTCCTCCACTCTGTATATATTAGGTGTCATATTCTGTACTCTTTGTATATCCCTTGACTAACTTTACGAGTAGTTGATTTAATTTTGATTTGCTTAGTAATTAATTGGTCTACTACCTTTGCAGTGGGTTTATTTTCTCTGGTGAGAGCTATTTAGCTCTAGAGCATTTCCATCTAGAGCATGCCCTTTAAAATTTACTTGTAGAGATGATTTGGTGGTAGTGAATTCTCTCCAGTTTTGCTTATCTGGAAATTGAATTGTTTAAAATCTGCTTCAAATGTAAATGACAGTCTTCCCGGTAGATTATTCTTGGTTGGAGTTCCTTCTGTTTCATTACATTAAGTATATCATGCCACTCCCTTCTGGCCTATAAGGTTTCTGCTGAGAAGTCTGCTGATAGCCTGATGGAGTTTCCTTTATAAGTGATCTTTTTACTTTCTCTGGCTGCTTTCTATACTCTCCTTGTACTTGATCTTTTGCCATTTTAATTATTATATGTCTTGGTGTTGTCTTCCTAGGGTTCCTTGTGTTGGGAGATCTCTTCACTAACATGACCTGAGTGACTATTTCCTCCCCCAGATTGGGGAAGTTTTCAGCAATTATTTCCTCAGAGAGACTTTCTATCCCTTTTTCTTTCTCTTCTTCTGGTACCCCTATTATGTGAATATTGTTCCATTTGGATTGGTCACACAACTCTCTTATTATTCTTTCATTCCTAGAGATCCTTTTTCCTCTCTGTGCCTCAGCTTCTCTGTTTTCCTGTTCTCTAATTTCTATTTTATTTACTCTCTCCTCTATATCATCTAATCTACTTTTATATCCCTCCATTGTATGTTTCATTTCAGATACTGTATTTTTCAAAGTTTCTATCTATTCCTTTCTGAGATCTTGAATATTTTTCTGCAGCTCTGTGAGCATGTTTAAGACTTATTATTTTGAAATCTTTATGAACAATTTTGGTGATTTCAGTTTCACTAAGCCCTCTTTCTGGCATTTTTTTTTCTTGTAATTTTTTGGACCAAATTCTTTTTTTGTTTCATTTTTTTAATGTTTCCTATGGAATAATAACTTTGTGTAGGAGAGGCCTTCCAGTGCCCAGAAATTCTACTCTCTGGAGCTGTCATGCGTGTGCAGCAATGATGGGGGTCACAGGTGAGCAGAACCAGCACCTTCCTGGAGTATAGAAATCGGCTGGGAGGGTTTCCTGCCTTCCCAGCTGTAATGTCTGCCTTCACTTCCAGGTCCAGTGGGCTGTGTGCATAGGGAGGTTCCTCTGTGCTATGCCTCTGTAGCTGCCAAGGGTGGGGCCAATTTCTGGCTGGCCTGATGTGATAGCAGGTGTGGAAAGTGAGCAGGACCATCACTTGCCAAGAGGAAGGAGTGGCAGGCTGCATACCTCGGTTGGGGGCCTCGGGCTGCATTGCCAGCCAGGGTGATAGAGTGTCTGAAGCTCCTGAGAGTTCCCAACCTGCTGGGCTGATTGTGCTGGGAAGTTTTTGTCTACCTTCCCTTTCTCCTGAGCAGTGAGATCTGTGTAATCTTTGCCCCTTTAGTGCCCCTCTTGCTGCTGGGAAGTCCTTCAAACTTCTTGCCTTTCTTTTGTCCCAGAGGGGTCAGTTGTGCATACCTGTTCTGCACAGACAACTGGAATCTCAGTCTCTCCAAGCATTCCACCCATCTTTGCTTTCCAATCCCACTAATCTCCAGAGCATCATGTAATGTGGGTTTATGCTCTTAGAGCTGATCTCCAGGGCTGGGTGTTCATCAGTTCTGGGCTTCTACTTCCCACCTGCTTCATTTCTCTTCCTACCACCTGTGGGCTGGGGTGGGGGGAGAGTTTGGGTTCCACTGGATTGTGGCTTTGCTACTTTACCCTTTTCTTTGAGGTCTTTTCATTTCCCCAGATGTAGGCAGTCTGTTCTGCAGTCTTCAGATCACCTTTTTCTGGATTATTTGTATTTACTGTATTTTGTGTTTTATGTGATTTTGCAAGGAGTTGTCTGCCTCACTTCTCACACCACCATCAATTTTTTTCAATCTCTGAACATCAATTTTTAAAAACTGAACAAATATGAAAATTCATGTGGGAGAAAAACTGCATTTTCAACTGTCCTGAGTTTTAATCATCACAGGGATGGGTACTTAATGCAAACTTTCCAATTTTCAATTTCATTATGTAAATAATGAGTTTATAAAGCCTACCTCATAAAATTCTTTAGAAAGCCTTATGTTGTTTTTTAAAATCCAGTATGTCAATTTCTTGGCTTACAATTCATTAACTACCTACTCAGGGAGAGCTGAAGTTTTAATCATTAATTTTCAGTCAGTACATTATTTGATAAGTACTTGGGCTAGTCATTTAGTGCAACTCAAGGTAGAATTTGGAATGTCCTTGGTATGGCTTTGAGAAGAAGGATGCACAGATGTTTTATTGTGTGCTCTTATCTATGAGGATAAGACAAACAAGAGAAAATAATATTACATTTGGCTAATTCACTACTTGCTGTTAAGTTCTGGCTTCAAAGGCTTCATCAGAAAGAAATGCAAACTGAACATTTAATATCAAAGAATATTAGGTCTATGATCTCATAGGTTGGTTACTGAACATTAATCAAATTGTCTTCAATTAAATAGACTTTGTTGAAAAAGTAGAACAAATGAGAGCCAATAGGTGTTTCAGGCAGTTTATAAACAGACCATTGTTATAGCCAGAAGAAAATGGAATGAAAA
This sequence comes from Smutsia gigantea, assembly GCA_032199065.1. NCBI lineage: Eukaryota > Metazoa > Chordata > Mammalia > Pholidota > Manidae > Smutsia > Smutsia gigantea. Next base: position 33,854 of record JAVSCE010003805.1, read on the forward strand.
TTGAATTTTGCATGATAAATGTTAGTTTTAACCTTAAAGCAGATTGGCAAGTACTTGCTGACAAAAATTCTTTTACAGCTAATTTTTTCCCCTCTTGCTATGTAAATTTTCCCCTATTTTGCTGTTTAAATAAATAGGTTCCATGTCCTCTGCATTCCTTTGAAGTTTATCTAAAGACTTGATCTAATACTGTAATTTTATTGTCACTTGATGTGATGTCAAGAGTTATTGGAATTTATTCAGAAACATGTGCCCTTTGGATTACTTCCTTAAATATTGTTTAATCTAGAAAATTAAAAATAATATTTTGGCTGGTCATGATTTGTCAAAATAAAACAGGCTACAAATTGGAGAAACTATATATTCTGCAATATTTCTAATTTTAATACTGCATAAATCATATGTTGTAGGAGATTTGATTTCTACTTCTTGAAAGGGCTAGTTTTATATTATACATTTTGATTTTGTTACCCCATTGGTCTTATACAATTATTAGTTTTTTATTGTTGAATACATTCATGTGAATGTGCCATAAAATAGCTAATAAGGTATAAAGAAATCATTAGCCTTTCTTCAGAAAGATAGCTAAGCTTATGAACTATGAAAATTTGAGTTCTTCTGAGTGTCACTTGGAGTTCTGGGTATGTCTCTCTTTTGAATTCAGAAATCGTAATGATATCTTGATATACTTGAATAAGCGGGAAATGAGCACTACTTTTGCAATTGACTCATAGATGTGATCCTAAGCAGGAGGGCAAGGATGAAGAGGTTAAGAATGAATAATAAATGTATTTGAAAATGAGATTTAACATGTAGAGAGTACCAAAATGTTTCCAGTACCAAACTCTAAAGAATTGCAGTTTCTTTTTATTTTAACATGCTTCTTAAAGAATAGAATATGTGACTGATAGACTATTTTATCCATTAATTACTACTTCATCTTAAAAATAAAGTCTTTAGAAATATTTCTCACTGTACTAATATGTCCAAATGGCTCTTAATTTTAGAGATTCCACGAAGAAAACATGTGTTTCCCTAAGACTTTCTTCCAGTAATATTTGCAGTTAATACACTTAATCATATTTTTTTGTAGGAATTTACTTTAACTTGACATTGGGTTTAAGTTATTTCAATTGCAAACAAGTGAAAATGGAATCAGAAGTATATTTTATGGTGTGGAAAATTTCCTCACAACCTCATCTCCTTTTTTAGGCTTAACTTTTCCTTTCTTTTTTTTTCCTTTAAAGATTCTGAAGAATTCCAGCCTCCCTACTGTTGCTTCTTACATAGATTCATGTTGAATATGTATTTCCCAGCATCTAGAGATGCTGATTCAGTGTAGTTGGTGACAGGTGTCTCAATGACAAAGGCAGGAGGCCTTTAAAATCTTCAGTTTGGGAGTATCAGGATGGGTATGACACAGGTCCATGCTGACAATCTAAAATGAAGGCTCTTGGCATAATTGCCTTTCATTCAAAAGTTAAGAAATGCAGCTGCATCCTCTTCACCTCCAATTCTTGTAATCTCTATGCATGGAATGGAGCATTGCCTCCTTCATTTCTGAATTTCTGTTCGCTCCTTCTTTAAAGTAACTAAGGATCAATGAACTTAGTGCTATTCTGGTTCTTACTAAACTTAGCCTGGCCAAAATAATTGATTTAGCTTCAAAATAATCTAATATAAAGAAAGACTCTGTGTTTTTATTTATAGAAGAGTGACTGTCTCTTTTCCTTCCAGTGACAGGGGCACACAGGCACAGCAGCACAACCTAAGGCAAAATAGAAAAGAAAGAAGGCACTGCCTTTCTCCAGAAATGACTCACAATATTTATTCAGATGACAGAAAGAATAAAGTAGCTGAAGTTTCATAGGAATCTATTAACTCTTGTGCTTGAGTTGTGAATTAATTGAACTATAAGAATATGTTCACCCATGAATTATTCTTAGCTGTGTGTGGCAAACTGTGTTGGTAAACACACATTTACTAATCATTTTTAGAAATTAGAAATAAACCAATTTAGGAAAAACAATATACTTCTGTGGATTAAATAAAGGTATAATCAATACAATTCTTTATTTCTTCACATGGATTAATTACTGACATGTTCTCTGCCTGAATTTAACTATACATATATACAACTCTTCATAATTTGGAAAGGAGGTTTTTGTCACCATGACTTCTTACATTGCATTTTGAATTGTTATAAAGGCTCTCCATAAATGAACATCGTTATAACCTAGGGCTTCTGGATAATTTGAATTGGTTTTACAATCCATAGTTGGGTAGTATCAAAGGAGCCATTGATGTCCATAAGAGCAGCCTTGACAATTGTCAGCTCACCATATATCCAGAGCAATACTTCTGAATTTGATTGCTGCCAAGAACAAATCATAGGTAAATCTCTATCAGTTCTGAAAATGAAGCCGACTAAAATGGCTGAAGGCCTTCTTACTAAATCTAAAGGATGACAGCATCAGAACCAAATAGCTATTGCCCAACCAACATTTTTCTTTTTGATTACACTGTGGTAAGACAAAGAGACAGGTAGGTTTAGGAATTTGTTGAAGCTAGTGGTGAGATCAGCATACAACTATATAACAAAGCAAAAAGTATCCTCACATGGGAATTTGAAGACTAAAATATGGGATAATTAGAGGTACAGTACTATTTAGGTCACCATTATCATCAACTACCTGTGGGTGAGTTCAAATTACTAGCTTCCACAAAATAAAAGTTCTCAAGTTCTTATCTTTTCAGCAACACTTTGTTTTATGTTATGTAAAGCAAAAACTCTTTTTTCTTGAGTGTTATTCTTGAGTGTTATTTTCAGGTAGTTCTTTTTCTTCCTCTCTCCCTTCTTCCAGTTCTCCCTTCCTTCCTACCATTATTATTGTCCTTTTTTCTTTTATTTGTGGCTCATAGATACGATATCTTAAGTATTAAGACCTGTGATTATGAAAAATTTGCAAATGAGACTGTTTATTTAAGTAGCATAAAAAGATTTTGATTTAGTAAATCCAGAAAAATAACATTGTGCTGACCTCTGCAACTGCGAACAAAGAAGGCCCTTGAAGAGGCCCTTGAAGATCTAGTAAAAGCTCTCAATGAATATATTATCCAGTTGAGAGATGGTGAAACTCTTATATCCCTTTTATTAAAATGTAATCATATCATTCAAAATGAACTAAGCCATGGTTTGCTTAGTTAGTTTAGTCAAGCCTTCTGTACATTTCAGAGGGCGAATCTACAGGTTTTCCTTTTCCCAGTATTTTCTACACAATCTTCAAAGTGTGGATTCTTTTGGACTATGACATTTGAGGAGTGCTTTGAACCCTGTGTTTTTTCATTGTACCAGCTGTGGAGTGATTAGTGAATCATTTTAGTACATTAGATACTAATTGCTAAAATGATTAAGACTCTTTCCTCTCTTATATTCAATCCCTTAACCCATTATTTTCTATTTTCACAATTTAAATGCAGATTATCCAAATTTTGATTCACTAAGATGTTCATTTAGCTGAAGATCAAATTTTGTTTGTGAGAGATTTGCATCAGCTTTCCGTGATCTCTTGCAACTGAAACAGCAAATCACTGTTCTTGGCCAAATGGATGGAAAGAAATGGGGAAGGAGAAGGAGTGGAGGGGGAGAAAGATTTGCTTATTCTGGGACTGATTTGGGGCTAATCTGTGTATCTCACCAATAACCACATCAAAACCTAAACACATGAAGATATTGCTGGCTTTCTCTTCCCCTAAGGTTAAACATAGCATCATACACTAAATAACATTCCAGACAGAAGGAGACAAAACAATTACGTATTTTTAAAAAACTTTTCAAGAGTCTCATTTTCTTGCAAACAGTCCTTTTTGCACAAAACATTCTCAGAATCTGAATATCAGTGTGTTTGTACAACCGTGGTCATCTCCAGAGATAAGAAAATGCTACTGCAGTCTTGCAGGCAAAGAGAAAATTCTGACCGATAAAATGGTTAAACAGGCCTTGATAACAATTTATTTCTGACCTTTTAATGCCTTCTTTTCTTAATGATTTTCTGTCATTTCTGTCTAGTCCAGACTTGGAACTCAGTCTCAGAGGTGCTTAGCATTATGTTGCCACTTAACTTTCAACTTCCATTTTCAGCACAGAAAGGTAAATCAGTAATTGTCACTTTGGCTTCTCAAGCTTTGTTGGGCACACAAGTGGGATTATGACATAGATCTGAAGGGTTTTTCCTGGGACTTTGACTTTAATTTTGATGTAATCATGGAAATGTCTTAGGACTTGAGGAACTTAATTATCCTATTAGCCTCATCTTTTCCTTCTCTTGGTTTTGGGTTCACTGCTTCGGTTCTTTCTGTCCCCTGATCTGTCAAGCAATGATTAAAGAAAAAAGAAATTCAGGGGCATCTTCAGTGGGATGTTTCCTTGGCCTACAACTGTCTCTCAATGCCCTCCTTTTCTTTGTCTTCTTTTCTTTTTCTTTTACATTTTATTTCTAAGGCTGTAATGTGCATTTTGCTAGTTTGGGCCTGTGGAATAGTTTTAGAACTGAAGGAACCACACTCTGAGAATTCAGTTCATTGTCCTTTGTTTCAAAATATTTTTGAGTCTAATTTTTATTTTATCAATTGGAGCCCAGTGAGACATTAATTCATCTAGAGATCTGCTTTGGAAAATGGGGAAAGTGGAAAAAAGGAGTCACAAAGAAATGTTCTATGGAGAATTTCACCTTGAGAAGATAAAACTTATGTTTCCAATACGTTTATCCACATAGATTTGTCTACAAATCTGTAGATATGGATTATTGTGTGTGTTTATTAGTCAAAAGTTCTTCACTTATAAGTGAAAGAAACTGAACTCAAACTGGCTTAAGCTTGTAAGTCTTTGACGGTGAGTAGATTCAGGAATCCTAACAGTTTGTTAATGATCTCTTGCTCTTTCCCCTCTACGACACCCTGCCTTTTTTTCCCTTCTTGCCTGCCCCTGCATCTTTCTGTGTGTTGCCTTTATTCTCTCCTGCCAAGACTGGCTCTCTCTAGATGATTGACAGCCTAGTCCAAAAACAAAAGAGACTTTTTTCCCAGCATTCATAGAACATCTGTGGAAGTACTCGAATTGACCCTAAAAGGATTCCATGACTACCTCTTGGCTCAGTCACTGAGGATAGGGGATTGGGATTCTGGATTAAGTGTTCATCTCGGTTTATGGGTGGTGGCCCAAGCCTGTGACTGATTGTCCCACTGTATTGGTTGGGATAAGGGCAGCTCAGCAAAGAAAGATTGGTGTGCTGCTACCATAATTAGGGGTATGAGAAAGCATGTCACGAAAGCCATATTTACTAAAATGTAGACTTTGTATATTGCTACATGTATAGCAGACCATACAATTAACATACCTAAAGGGATTTTTATTTTATCATTTTTTCTTTTTAAGCCTTTTCATCGTGTCCACATATATTACCTGGCTTTTTGCCTGTGATATATATCCTGTGGCCTAGATATGAGAAAATTGAACTAGTTCCTATTATCATCTTCACTCAAATACAGAAAAGATTAATCAGATACCTACTATAGATAGAAAATGGTTCCATCCAGGCACAACTGTTTACTTTTTTATCATGACAAGTAATAAGTACACTTTGCATTTTCATGGTGGCTTCATATCTGTTATCTTAAGAATTCTCAAATAGATGTATTTATTCTGTTATCTAAATAAAGCATTAAGGGGATAGGCAACTTTTTAATGATCATCCATGATAAGTTTTGCCATGTTTTTAAGCAGTTGTTTGTAAAAGATTCATATGAGATTTTAAAAGTATATGTATGTATGTGTATATATATGCGTGTATAGGCTTTATGTATATTTTGGATAATGGAAAGTACTTTAAGATCATTGTTCTGAGCATTAACTGCCGTTGAGTCTTACATCTAGACATCATTGATACATTGTTAACACTTAGATCAATAAACAATTATTGTTCTTTGTGAGATGCTGAGAATGAGAGTAGATTTGAAGAGTTTACAGGTAAGCCAAGCTAATAACTAAAATATATTATCTATAGATCTGTCTATCTATCTATCTATCATCTATCTATCTATCTTATTTATCTATCATCATCATCTATATCTGTTTATCTGTGAGTCCAGAAAGATGTGTATATATCTATCAACCAAAGTCATATAAAAGATATTTGATTTTTTTATCTTTCTATGGATTTCCACAGGGAGCAGAGCTGATATTACTGGCTCTGTGGCTCATGGTGAGTTACAGTTATAATGGGGATAGCAGGCTTCTGTAACTCTGTTTAATAGGAAGCACAGTACCAGCAGAGATTTTCCAACTCTGCATTTAAAATCCCCCCAATAGCTATTATTACTTCTTAAAACCATTTGAGCATTAGTGCCAAATCAAGTGGAATAGTTTCATTTAAATAATTTAAGGGGCTGCTGATGTTTGCACATTGACCGTAATAAATAATATTATTAATTTCAAGAGAGAGAGAGGATCAGAATACTGTGATTTTGGTTTTCTTTCAACTGAAAAGTATTTTGAAAAGGATTAAAGGAGCAGATTTTCCTCCTCCAGGTCTGACTCCCCATGTATCCCACCTCTGGTCTTTCATAGAAACACCACCCATTGTGTCTGGCCCAGTGTACCTGCCCCTGCAGGGCGGCATCCTGTGGTGGGAAGTTTTAGTCTTCAATGGAACAAGCTTATCCATCAGCAGGGTTTGCTCACTCAAGTGTAAGTACAGTCTGATTCTTTCCCTTGGGTTTTCTTTTCTTTCCTGAGAAAAACCTCATGTAGAATTCTTTCACCCCTCTTACTGTGTTTCCAATCAATCTTTCATTTGA
>JAVSCE010003806.1:0-93021 GCA_032199065.1 Smutsia gigantea
AATCCCTTTAGAAACCTGACTTTTAATAAGGATTTTTTTTTTCCTAGAGATTTTATTTTATTTTTTTAAAATATAATTTATTTTATTATCATTAATTTACAATTACATGTGCAATATTACGATTATTAAACTACCCCTTCATCAGGTCCCCCCCACCAACCCATTACAGTCACTGTCCATCAGCGTAGTGAGATGCTATAAAATCACTACTTGTCTTCTCTGAGTTGTACTGCCCTCCCCGTGCCCCCCCAACATTACATCTGCTAATCTTAATGCCCCTTTTTCCCTTTTATCCCTCCCTTCCTGCCCATTTCCCCAGTCCCTTTCCCTTTGGTAACTATTAGTCCGTTCTTGGTTTCTGTGAGTCTGCTGCTGTTTTGTTCCTTCAGTTTTTTTCTTTGTTCTTATACTCCACATATGAGTGAAATCATTTGATACTTGTCTTTTTCGGCTTGGCTTATTTCACTGAGCATAAAACCCTCTAGCTCCATCCATGTTGTTGCAAATGGTAGGATTTGTTTTCTTCTTATGGCTGAATAATATTCCATTGTGTATATGTACCACCTCTTCTTTATCCATTCATCTACTGATGGACACTTAGGTTGCTTCCATTTCTTGGCTATTGTAAATAGTGCTGCAATAAACATAGGGGTGCATCTGTCCTTTTCAAATTGGGCTGCTGCATTCTTAGGGTAAATTCCTAGGAGTGGAATTCCTGGGTCAAATGGTATTTCTATTTTGAGTTTTTTGAGGAACCTCCATACTGCTTTCCACAATGGTTGAACTAATTTGCATTCCCACCAGCAGTGTAGGAGGGTTCCCTTTTCTCCACATCCTCGCCAACATTTGTTGTTGTTTGTGTTTGGATGTTGGCCATCCTCACTGGTGTGAGGTGATATCTCATTGTGGTTTTAATCTGCATTTCTCTGATGATTAGCGATGTGCAGCATCTTTTCATGTGCCTGTTGGCCATCTGAATTTCTTCTTTGGAGAAGTGTCTATTCATGTCCTCTGCCCATTTCTTAATTGGATTATTTGCTTTTGTTTGTTAAGGTGCATGAGTTCTTTATATATTTTGGATGTCAACCCCTTATCAGATACGTCATTTATGAATATATTCTCCAATACTGTAGGATGTCTTTTTGTTCTACTGATGGTGTCCTTTGCTGTACAGAAGCTTTTCAGCTTGACATAGTCCCACTTGTTCATTTTTGCTTTTGTTTCCCTTGCCGGGGGAGATATGTTCATGAAGAAGTCGCTCATGTTTATGTCCAAGAGATTTTTGCCTATGTTTTTTTCTAAGAGTTTTATGGTTTCATGACTTACATTCAGGTCTTTGATCCACCTTGAGTTTACCTTTGTGTATGGGGCTAGACGGTAGTCCAGTTTCATTCTCTTACATGTAGCTGTCCAGTTTTTTCTATAGCTTTTTAAAGGTAAAATCCATTTTATGGAGTTTTTGAGGCAAAGGCCTCCTGGGGGCTCTGAGGCTTTGTGTGTTTCTGGATACTAACAGGAAAGGCCCAGAGGACAGGCTGTAAGAGCTTGTTCTAGGTCTCAGGTTTAAGGGGAAAAGGTAATGATACTTTATGTTCCTTTCTAAGTTGTTCAATTCAGTTCAACAGGATAGGAAAGGAGACAAATTCAAATAAGAACCCTTGTCCAGCAATAAACAATGTGGATTTATGGTGTATCTTTCTGGCATCTGAATATATTAGTCAGGGTACAGAGGCTACTTTCCTAATAGCTTACCTTGAACTTCAAGGGATTTTGAAATTTTGAGTATACAATTTATGCACCATGTTGGCCATAAGAATTCATTTTTATTTATAAGAGAACTATCCTCCAAGATTAATCAGGCTGTGGCTGAGGACAGATTTAATCTCTGGAATTGGCTGCATCTGTTCTGCTGAGGGAACTTTCTGCTATGGATGGTTTGGCTATGAATTACCAGAAGTACTCAAGATGGCAGCAAGTTGCCTTCTGTCCCCACTTTACACTCAGTAGAAGACCTAACGGTTAAAGAACACAGTGAGTTGCCCAGAAATCTTCAGTGACCAGAAGCTCACTGGAGGACTTCCATAAGCACCTACTAGGTGCTGCGGCACAGGGTGGGGTGCAGTGGGGGTACTAACTGAACAAGATGAAGAGAACACAATCTCCAGTAGTAAAGATCAAACATAAACCCTAATAACTGTCGTGCAAGAGAGAAAGAGAGACACAGACACACATGTGTTTAGAAGAGGTAGGGAGAGTATTAGGTTAGTGGCAGTGGGGTCTGTTGGTTGTACTTGGTGAATCAAGGAAAGAAGAAAAGGAGTTTGGGCCCAGCAGAGGAGGTCGCTTTGCTTTGCTTTCCTCTACTTTCCTTTGTCTCTTAACACTTTATATCCTCAAAACTTTAGAATACAGAACTGAAGATGATCAGACCTGCTCTGGATAGATTAATCAGATAATAATGAAGTCTGTGGCAATAAGAATTGAGAGACAGAACCAGCAGATATTTAGGACAAAATCAGCAGGTCCAGGAAACTGTTGTGGAGATCAGCGAGAGCATTAGTCAAAGGCGACATTGCGAGTGCTGGTGTCATTCAAGTGTAGGGTCCTCAGGAGAGAAACAGGAGGCTTAAGAGAAACAGACAATGTGTGGTTTGGACACATTCAAGCACTAGTGAAGCTACCAGACAGGCTGTTGGAAACATGGGCCTGAAGCCCTGGGGAGAGGTCTGCATTGCTGAAGCTACAGCTGTGAGAGTATTCTGCAGACAGATGAGAGCTGACACCTTGACAAGGGATGAGAAGCCAAGGGAGAGGGGAAGAGGGCCAAGGGCAGAACCTTAGGGAATGCTTGCACATAGGCTGAGAAAAAGAGCCAGACAATGAAACCAAAGAAGAAGTCAGAGCTATAATCTGAGACGCAGCAGACTGTCCCAGAAAATAGAGTTTATGGAAAGAGGCTCCAGAAGGAGCGGGAGGTCACAATTGGCAGAGCTACGCAGAGGTCAGAGAAGATGGGACCTGAGGAAGTGCCAGCGGGACTTGGAGGAGCAGTTTCACTAGACTTCTGGTGGGATCACAAATCAGGTTTCAAGTGCAAAGGTTAAACAGGAACAAATGGGTTGTTCAATTCATATCTGTGGGCGTCCATCTGTCCTGACGGCTGCCTCTTCTTTTCCCTTCACGAACTCACCATCTGTCCACTTTCACTGCTATCTGCAAGTTTCTAAAGCTCTTCATTTTAAGAATTCAATAGATATTGACAGATATTGGCAAAACTAATGAATAAGTCCCTCTAGGAATCCCCAGGCTCCTTAGAGGGTTATTGCTTATCTAGATTTTGTTCCCCAGGCAACAATATACTGAAGACAAGTGAAATGTAGTGTTTATTTTCATAGGCTGTGAAGTCAGACAGATCTGGGTTTAAACCCTTGTCCCTATACCTCTCACTAGCTGTGTGATTTCAGTGAATATCAACTACAAAAAAGGAGAGAATAATCTCACTTTATAGAATTGATGTGAGGACTAAATGGGATAATGTACATGGTGCCTTGAATACTGTAAAGGTTCAATAAATTGGATCTATCTTTGTTATGTCACTGGATATTATCGAGGGTTACTTATTGAATAAATATTAATTATTAATAGAGATAGTAAAGAACACAAAAGTAGCATTTGAAGTAGTTTCTGGCTTCATGGGAGTCTGCGATCTCATTAGAAGAGTGGAGGCTGACAAAGATGAGAAGATGAAAGACCACCGTGCTGATTAGTGCTGGGTGGCATGGTGACATCCGTTAGTAAAATAGGACACTTGGAAGAGTTGGTGGTCTCACGAGACTCAAAAAACGGGGGATTAAGATGCTCTGGATAGGACACAGATGGGAAGGGGAGAGAGAGGGAGAGAAAGTAGTTCAAAGGGTGCGTGAGGGTGTAAGCGCAGAAGTGCCTATGCAGGCAGGTGTTGGGTCACTTATAAAACCAGGTTCCTGAATGTGGATGGAAAGTGCTGGTGAGTAAATGGACACGAGACTGGCTATGTAGGATGGAGCCTGGGCTGTTTGTTGGCCAGTCCACGGAAGACTATGGAGGTGCGCAGAAGGGCCAGGTAGCTAGACTTGCTTCACATGGTGGAGTCAGGCAGGCAGACTGAAGTCAGATGCTCATGCAGGGTCCAGAGGACTACATACTTTAGTGAAGACCAACCAGGACTGGAAGGAGAATACTCATTTCAGACTAACCTTTCTCCTAATAAGCCAATAGGTCTGGGCCCTGAGCCTTTAGATATCAGAGAGCATCAGGGGAGCTGGAGCAGAAGTGAAGCAGGCAGCTCTCAGGGCCCCAAGAAGTGTGTATATGTGCCCCAGGGAGTAAATGATCACATGTTTCCACGCTTCCAAAGTTTTCATGGGTATTGCAGAGACTGAATCTTCCCAAAGCCTGAAGATATCATCACTCTTTTGACACTTCTAGGTTTTGCAAAGCTATATACTCTAATTACTTTTAGTGAGAAACCGGTTATCTTATAACTTAAGTGTGTTTAGCTGTTTTAAGTCTGTAACAGAAAATGGCACTAAATGATAAAGTTTCCCTACCAAATTTAGTAAGGCTAACCATTCTATTCATAGATGAAAGGTAAACATAACACATTTTGATGTGTCTCTTCCCAATTGGTTGATCAACTTCCCAAACACCTGCACTGAAAAGATACAATGTTGAAAAGTATTAGTGGGAAAATTATAGGCTATGCCTACTAATATTATCCACTGAATCTCAATTAATAGGATGTATACTTGCAGGGTATATAAGTTAGCTCAGGTTTAACAGGATAATCTTTTGGGTTCACCTAAAACACCATTGGTTACTGGCAAGTTATTATATTCTTAAAAAGTTCTTTCTCTTATGAAAAGCACATATTGATTTTTAAAAGTCAGTATTTTGCTGTTTGCATTTCTAACTTCCAAACTTTTCTCCAATACCTGAAGTCAAGACTGTCATTACTAGCAATACCTAAATTATGAAAAGGTATATTCCTAAAGTTAATCAGTAACTTATTTTCTCATATATTCAATGCTATAAGTAATGGTTAGGTTCTGTGGACCAGTGATGGACTTAATTCAATCGTGGAAATTTGTGTCATTAGTGTCGGGTAGAATATCTGTCACATGGTGCCCTTTAAAAGTTTGCTGAACAAATGACTTAATGAATCAACAAATAAATGAAGTATAGACCTATGCTGTTCTGCAAGTAAATAACTAATAAAAACCACCATATATAAAAATGTTTCTTTTGGAAAAGGTGTTCTGAATTCCAGCTTAATTGCCAAGAACAACCTCTCCGATGGTTCATCCTCTAACTTGGGGGCCAAACAGGAATGTCTAACTCAGCTGTGAAAGAAAACTTATCTCAGCTCTCTTTGACATTTTTCACTTCCACTGGGGAGGTTGTATAAAGGAAGTCAGAGGGAGAAAGGAAGGGGAAGATGAGAGGGAAGAGTGATGCAAGAGTCCGGGGTGGGTGGGAGAGTGGGACACATTCTGCAGAGATTCTCAGTAGGGTCGGTCCAGCCAATCCTGCCCCCACAACATTAGCCTGCCTGGAGCAGGGTGAGGACAGAAATTGGAGAAGGAAGGGGTCTAGGAAGCAAAAAACATGAAGCAGGGCCAACACTTAGGACAGGAGTCTTCCTATGGAATCCTATCTAAGGCTGGAGAAGGGCTTCAGAACAAGTCTCCCCCAAATGAGCCACTTTGGCATTTGGACTATTCTGAGCTGAAGCCAACTGAGACCCTTTGGGTTCAAGAGAAGCTTTTGCCCCTCCCTTAACTACCTAGAAGAATCTAAATTGGAGGTCATTCCTAGAATAATGTAATACCAGAGATAATCCTTACCTGAGTGACCCATCTGTATGGTAGGCCAAACATCTAATTACCAAACACCTGCTCTTACTGCCCTGTGAATGCCCTCCTCCCCTTTGAAGCCCCAGGCCCTGTCCCATTCCTTAGCTCCGGATGGCATGTATGCCTTTGGCGTATTTATCTTTCTGTCTCTGAACCTCTTATATATGAGGGGTTCTAGTATATATGAAATTAGTTTTTCTCCTGTTAATCTGTCTGAAGTCATTTTAATTCCTGGATCAGCCAGAAGAGTCTTGAAGAGTAAAGGAAAATTCTTCCTCCCCAACACTAGCATTAACCCAAATGTAAAGCACTGTATCACAGGTGTTAAGTGCAAGCACCCTGGAGCTAGACTTGCTGGGTTTGAGCCCCAGCTCCCACTTGTTAGCTTATGTGGTGTCAGATGAGGTAAGTGACCTCTCTGTATCCTAGTAAATGGGGATAATAAGAGAACCTACTTCAAGGGTTTGTAGGAGGATTAAATAAGTTAACAGGGCCTGGATTTCACAAGGGCTACATAAATGTTAACTGAACAAACATGTCAGGCACCTGTAGGTTGCTGATTATGTTATATGTGGGATGAATAAAAACATACTCAATCGTGAGAACTATAGGAACTTCCCAAAGATAAAGGGGCAAAAGGAAAAGAAGGTGGGTACAGTTTATTAAATATCAATAAAAAGCATAGTACTATCTCTAATTGTGCTGTGATTCCTATTTTTTACCTCAAAGAAAAAAATTGTGCCAAATCACAACCGAAGAATATGAATTTAAAATTTTTTTTACAAATTGTACCATGTGGTTCTCAGTGAGAACCAAACGTGTCTTACTGAGACTACATTTCTTCTGATGATAAGGAAGGATATAAAATGCATTTTCTTTTCTGACAGTGCTGCCCTAAGAACAACTATTCAAAATGGGTTCCATTAAAGAGTACATCTCATTTCACTAAGTGAAATAAGGTCATCCTTTTTAATTTCAGAAATGTCTTTGCTCAGCCAAATGACAAATGTCATTTGGACCCTTCGTGCATAAATTGCAATAATTTTTGGAAACAAACTTCAGGGTTGGGTTGCCAAGTCTACATGTTTCCTTTCATGCTTTGCCAGCACAAAGAGCCATGAGGGGAAAATGTTTGTTATATGAAATAGGTTATGTCATATTGAAGGGCTATGTACTTAGGAATGGTTTCCTTTGCCCAGTATTCAAGGATCAGAGTAGCCGTCATTTCCTCCTTTACTGAGGGATGATTCTTTTAAGTAAATGAAAGGTTGATTTATACGTGCATTACCCTTAGTATCTTGCTAGAGTAAAGAGTAAGGTTTAAAATACGATATTCAGGTGTAGGGAGTACCTAGATGTAGCAAAACAGTCTCTAATAGAAAAGACTAACACCTTGGTTTCCCACCAGTTCTTAGGACCCCAAAAAACACTGCTCTCTTTTGTTTCACAACCAAGCGGCTTTTCAGCTATGCTAATGGACCTCCCAGTTCTCTCGTCCTCTGCAGAGTAATCTCATTAGAGAGCAACATCTGCAAATCTAGAGGAGTGACAAAATGTGGCAGATCTGGTCGGAGAGGGAAAAATCACTAAAATCACTAAAGCTACTTAGACCATTCAGGCCAGCCAGACCAAGTAACGTAGCAGGAATTTGTTATGCCACTGAAGTGTTTTACCAAGAAACCATCATGGTCCTTATAATGTAGCTAATCTTTTCCCATGGATTTCTTCATTATACCTGAAATATGTGACAGAGACACAGTATGGTATTGTGGGAAGTGCCCGGGCCCTGGAGTGGGAAGACCTGGGTTCTAGTGTAGTGCCATTGTTTACAAACTGGGTGGCCTTCGATGAAAAGGGACGGTGATAATAACCTGTGGTATCTACTTCACAGGATTTTTGAAGGATCAAATGAGATCATGTATCTGTTAAGTACTTTGTAAACTGTTAAGGACTTTCAGATTCTACTCTTTATTATCCTGATTATATTTGACCACTTATTTCATATGCTAGTCAGCATGGATCGTCAACAGGGCATAAATTAGCATGTGTATCGAGCGATTGTGGGCAACTCATTGATCTAATAGCATGAAGTCCTCGGGAAGTTAAACATGGCTTTCAAACCCTGCTGCAGTCTACAGAACAAGTCCCACTGTCTAGGAAAGGCTAAATGCTTGTTTATTTCTATGTATAAGGAAAGAGCCGTAAGAAAATGGAACACTGCACATCTCTATTAGCATTTAAATCAATATTTTATCTGAGACTATATTAGGCAGCAGCATTATTTAAGTTAATGTTATCTATTCGGAATTTGTTCAAAGCACAGCCTGCCAACAAAGCATTTAATATGGTTTAGATCAAGGGATTAGATTCTGCAGCTTAATGGAAATAAACTTCAAAAGGCATTTTTCACAAAAGTTATTATAAATGGAATATAGAAATATTTCATTTTTGTCTCAGAGGAACAGTTAAGCAATAAACACAAATCTGTTTGTTTCATGTCTCACTGGGATTTAGGTATTAAAAACGGGGGAGGATCAACTCATTTAATAAAGTGTGGAGCTACTCCTGATGGCTGGCTGTAAAAGTGATGAGGTACAATTTGATTAATGTTAGGCATGTGGGTAATCAACTCTCAGCAAGAAATTCTGATAGGGGTTTATGCATATGGGGCCTTGAAAGGAAGGAATACCACCTGGGGCATAATCTATGGATGTCCTGTCACTAAATTCTAGTACTACATATTTGTCTTTTTTTTATTAAGGTATTATTGATATACACTCTTATGAAGGTTTCACATGAAAAGACAATGTGGTTATTACATTCACCTATGTTATCGTGACCCCCCATACCCCATTGCAGTCACTGTCCATCAGTGTAGTAAGATGCCACAGAGTCACTGTTTGCCTTCTCTGTGCTGCACTGTCTTCCCCATGATCCTCCCCAAACCATGTATGCCAATCATCATACCCCTCAATCCCCTTCTCCCTCCCTCCCCACATACTCTCCCCCACCCCTATCCCTTGGCAACCACTAGTCCCTTCTTAGAGTCTGTGTCTGTTGCTGTTTTGTTCCTTCAGTTCTGCTTCATTGTTATATTCCACAAATGAGGGAAATCATTTGGTACTTGTCTTTCTCTGCCTGGCTTATTTCACTGAGCATAATATCCTCCAGCTCCATCCATGCTGTTCCAAATGGTAGGATTTCTTTCTTTCTTTTGGCTGAATAGTATTCCATTATGTATATGTACCACCTCTTCTTCATCCATTCATCTACTGATGGACACTTAGGTTGCTTCCATATCTTGGCTATTGTAAACAGTGCTGCAATAAACATAGGGGTGTATATGTCTTTTTTAATCTGAGAAATTATATTCTCTGGGTAAATTCCTATGAGTGGAATTCCAGGTCAAATTGTATTTCTACTTTAAAGTTTTTGAGGAACCTCCATATTGCTTTCCACAATGGTTCAACTAGCTTACATTCACACCACCAGTGTAGGAGGGTTCCCCTTTCTCCACATCCTTGCCAGCATTTGCTATTCTTAGTCTTTTCAATACTGGCCATCCTAACTGGTGTGAGGTGATATCTATTGTAGTTTTTATTTGCATTTCCCCTGATAATTAGTGATGTGGAGCATCTTTTCATGTGTCTGTTGGCCATCTGAATTGCTTCTTTGGAGAATTGTCTCTTCATATCCTCTGCCCATTTTTTAATCGGGTTATTTGCTTTTTGGGTGTTGAGGCGTGTGAGTTTTTTTTTTAAAGGTATT
This sequence comes from Smutsia gigantea, assembly GCA_032199065.1. Taxonomy (NCBI): domain Eukaryota; kingdom Metazoa; phylum Chordata; class Mammalia; order Pholidota; family Manidae; genus Smutsia; species Smutsia gigantea. The sequence continues at coordinate 9,663 of JAVSCE010003806.1, forward strand.
ATTGATATACATTCTTATGAAGTTTTCACATGAAAACACAATGTGGTTACTACATTTACCCATATTATCAAGTCCCACCCATACTCCATTGCAGTCACTGTCCATCAGTGTAGTAAGATGCCATAGATTCACTATTTGCCTTCTCTGTGCTACACTGTCTTCCCCGTGACCCCTCACACCATGTGTACTAAATATAATACCCCTCAATCACCTTCTGTCTCCCTCCCCACCCACCCTCCCTAGGCATGTGAGTTCTTTAAATATTTTGGATGTTAACCCCTTGTCAGACATGTCCTTTACAAATATATTCTCCTATACTGTAGGATGCCTTTTTGTTCTGTTGACGGTGTCCTTTGCTGTACAGAAACTTTTTAGTTTGATGTAGTCCCATGAGTTCATTTTCGCTTTTGTTTCCCTTGCTCAAGGAAATGCGTTCAGGAAGAAGTTGCTCATGTCTATATTCAGGAGATTTTTGCCTATTTTGTCTTCTAAAAGTTTTATGGTTTCATGACTTACATTCAGGTCTTTGATCCATTTTGAGTTTACTTTTGTGTATGGTGATAGACAATAATCTGGTTTCATTCTCTTACATGTAGCTGTCCAGTTTTGCCAACACCAGCTGTTGAAGAGGCTGTCATTTCCCCATTGTATATCCATGGCTCCTTTATCGTATATTAATTGACCACATACACTTGGGTTTACATCTGGGCTCTCTAGTCTGTTTCATTGGTCTATGAGTCTTTTCTTGTACCAGTACCAAATTGTCTTGATTACTGTGGCTTTGTAGTAGAGCTTGAAGTTGGGGAGTGTAATCCCCCCAGCTTTATTCTTTCTTCTCAGGATTGCTTTTGCTATTCAAGGTCTTTTGTGGTTCCATATGAATTTCAGAACAATTTACTCTAGTTCATTGAAGAATGCTGTTGGTATTTTGATAGGGATTGTATTGAATCTGTAGATTGCTTTAGGCAGGATGGCCATTTTGACAATATTAATTCTTCCTGTCCATGAGCACGGGATGTTTCCATTTATTGGTATCTTCTTTTAATTTCTCTCATGAGTGTCTTGTAGTTTTCAGAGTATAGGTCTTTCACTTCCTTTGTTAGGTTTATTCCTAGGTATTTTATTCTTTTTGATGTGACTGTGAATGGAATTGTTTTCCTGATTTCTCTTTCTGCTAGTTCATCATTAGTGTATAGGAATGCAACAGATTTCTGCATATTAATTGTCTATTCTGCAACTTTGCTGAATTCAGATATTAGATCTAGTAGCTTTGGAGTGGATTCTTCAGGGATTTTTATGTACAATATCATGTCATCTGCAAACAGGAACAGTTTGACTTCTTCCTTGCCAGTCTGGATGCCTTTTATTTCTTTGTGTTGTCTGATTGCCATGGCTAGGACCTCTAGTACTATGTTGAATAACAGTGGAGAGAGGGGGCATCCCTGTCTTGTTCCCAATCTTAGATGAAAAGCTTTCAGTTTCTCATCATTAAGTATGATGTTAGCTGTGGGTTTGTCATATATGGCCTTTATGATGTTGAGGTACTTGCCCTCTATACCCATTTTATTGAGAGTTTTATCATGACTGGACGTTCAATTTTGTCAAATGTTTTTCCAGTATCTATGAAGATGATCATGTGCTTTTTGTCCTTCTTTTTGTTGATGTGGTGGATGATGTTGATGGATTTTTGAATACTGTACCATACTTGCATCCCTGGAATAAATCCTTCTTCATCATGATGGATGATCTTTTTGATGTATTTTTGAATTCGGTTTGCTAATATTTTGTTGAGTATTTTTGCATCTGTGCTCATCAGGGATATTGGTCTGTAATTTTCTTTTTTTGTGATGTCTTTGCCTGGTTTTGGTATTAGGGTGATGCTGGCCTCATAGAATGAGTTTGGAAGTATTCCCTTCTCTTCTACTTTTTGGAAAACTTTAAAGAGAACGGGTATTAGGTCTTCACTAAATATTTGATAAAATTCAGTGGTGAAGTCATCTGGTCCAGGGGTTCTGTTCTAAGATATTTTTTTGATTACCAATTTAATTTCGTTGCTGGTAATTGGCCTGTTCATATTTTCTGTTTCTTCCTGTGTCAGCCTTGGAAGGTTGTATTTTTCTAGAAATTTGATCATTTCTTCTAGGTTATTCAGTTTGTTAGTATATAATTTTTCATAGTATTCTCTAATAATTCTATGTATTTCTGTGGTGCCTGTAGTGATTTTTCCTTTCTGATTTCTGTTTCTGTTTATGTGTGTAGACTCTCTTTTTGTCTTGGTAAGTCTGGCAAGGGGTTTGTCTATTTTGTTTATTTTCTCAAAGAACCAGCTCTTGCTTTCATTCATTCTTTCTATTGTTTTATTCGTCTCGATTTTATTTATTTGTGCTCTTATCTTTATTCTGTCCCTCCTTCTATGGACTTTGGGCCTCATTAGTTCTTATTTTTCTAGTCTCGTTAATTGTGAGTTTAGACTGTTCATATGGGAATGTTCTTCGTCCCTGAGGTAGGCCTGTATTGCAATGTATTCCCCCTTAGCACAGCCTTCACTGTGTCCGACAGATTTTGCGGTATTGAATTATTGTTGTCATTTGCCTCCATATATTGCTTGATCTCTGTTTGATTTGGTCATTGATCCATTGGTTATTTAAAAGCATGTTGTTAAGCCTCCATGTGTTTGTGGGCTGGGCTTTTTCGTTTTCTTTGTGTAATTTATTTCTAGTTTCATACCTTTGTGGTCTGAGAAGCTGGTTGGTACAATTTCAATCTTTTTAAATTTACTGAGGCTCGTTTTGTGGCCTAGTATATGATACATTCTTGAAAATGTTTCATGTGCACTTGAGGAGAATGTGCATCCTGCGTCTTTTGGGGTGGAGAATTCTGTAGATGTCTGTTAGGTCCATCTGTTCTAATGGGTTGTTCAATGCTCTGTCTCCTTACTTATTTCGTGTCAGGTTGATCTGTCCTTTTGAGTGAGTGGAGTGTTTAAGTCTCCTAGAATAAATGCATTGCATTTTATTTCCCCTTTTAATTCTATTAGTATTTGTTTTACATATGTAGGTGCTCCTGTGTTGGGTGCATAGATATTTATAATGGTTATATCCTCTTGTTGGATTGACCCCTTTATCACTATGTAAGGTCCTTTTTTGTCTCTTGTGACTTTCTTTCTTTTAAAGCCTATTTTGTCTGATACAAGTACTGCAACATCTGCTTTTTTTTCCCTATTAGAAATATCTTTTTCCATCCCTTCACTTTCAGTCTGTGTATGTGTTTGGTTTTGAAGTGAGTCTCTTGTAGGCAGCATGTAGATGGGTCTTGTTTTTGTATCCATTCAGTGACTCTATGTCTTTTGATTAGTGCATTCAGACCATTTACATTTAGGGTGATTATTGATAGGTATGTACTTACTGCCATTGCAGGCTTTAGATTCATGGTTACCAAAGGTTCAAGGGTAACTTCCTTACTAAGAGTCTAACTTAACTCACTTAGTATGCTATTATAAACACAATGCAAAGGTTCTTTTTTTTTCCCCCTGCTTTTCTTCTTCCTCCATTCTTTATTTATTAGGTATCATATTCTGTACTCTTTGTCTATCCCTTTTTATTATCTCTGGTGACAGCTATTTAACATTAGGAACACTTCCATCTATAGGAGTCCCTCCAAAATACACTGTAGAGATGTTTTGTGGGAGCTAAATTTTCTCAGCTTTTGCTTATCTAGAAATTATTTAATCCCTTCTTCAAATTTAAATGATAACCTTGCCAGATAAAGTATTCTTGGTTTAAGGCCCTTCTGTTTCATTGCATTAAATATATCATGCCAATCCCTTCTGGCCTGTAAGATTTCTGCTGAGAAGTTTGATGATAGCCTGGTGGGTTTTCCTTTGTATGTGATCTTTTTTCTCTCTCTTGCTGCTTTTAAAAGTCTGTCCTTATCATTGATCTTTGCCATTTTAATTATTATATGTCTTGTTGTTGTCTTCCTTGGGAGATCTGTGCACCTCCATGGCCTGAGAGACTATCTCCTTCCCCTGGTTGGGGAAATTTTCAGCAATTACTTCCTCAAAGACACTTCCTATTCCTTTTTCTCTCTCTTCTTCTTCTGGTACCCCTGTAACACGAATATTGTTCTGTTTCGATTGGTCACACAGTTCTCTCAGTATTCTTTCATTCCTAGAGATCCTTTTTTCTCTCTGTGCCTCAGCTTCTTTGTATTCCTCTTCTCTAAGTTCTATTTCATTTATCATCTCCTCAACCGTATCTGATCTGCTTTTAATACTCTCCACTGCGTTCCTCAACGATTGGATCTCCATCCTAAATTTGTTCCTGAGTTCTTGAATATTTTTCTGTACCTTCAGGAGCATGTTTATGATTTTAATTTTGAAATCTCTTTCAGGAAGATTTATTAGTTCAGTTGTTGAGATTTTGCTTTGAACCGGGTTCCTTTGACGTTTCATATTTGTATGTGGCGCCCATTAAGGCCCAGAAGCTCTATTCTCTGGAGCTGCTCAGCCCCTGGAGTGATGTCGGGGGTTGCAGGGGAGTGGTTTTGGTGCCTGAGGGGAGGAAAGAGCTGTTTCCTGCTTCCTGGCTGGTATGGCTGTCTCCACTGCCATAACCAGTGAGCCAAACACATAGGTGTAAGCCTCTATGATTTGCATTTGTGGCTGCTATAGGCAGGGCTTCCCTCTGGCTGGCCTAATGCCAGGACAGAGTTTGCCAGTTTGCAAGCCAGGTGTGGGCTGGCCAGGAGGAAGGTGCAGAGGCTGTGTATCACGTTTTGGGGGCCTTAGAGCTGCGTAGCCAGCCAGGGGGATGGAGTGTCTGAAGATCATGAAAGTTCTCAACCTGCTGGGCAGAGTGTACCCGGACAATTTTGTCTACCTGTCTTTCTCCTGAGTACTAAGCTCTGTGCAATCCTTGCCCCTTTAGCAGCCCTCTCGCTTTTAGGAAGTTTCTCAGACTGCCCACCCAGTTCAGCAGGATATGAATCCCTGTTTTCCACAAGCAGCTGGAATCTCAATCTCTCCAGGTATTCTGCCTGTTTTAGCTTTCCAACCCCACTTAATCACCAGAGCACCATACAATGTAGGTTTGTGCTCCCAGAGCAGATCTCCAGTGCTAGGTGTTCAGCAGTCCCAGGCCTCCACTCCCTTCTCACTCTGTTTCTCTTCCTCCCACCAGTGAGCTGGGGTTAGGGAAGGGCTCGGGTCCCACTGGGTCATGGGTTTGGTACGTTACCCTGTTCTGGGAGGTCTGCTCTTTTCTCCAGGTGTATGCAGTCTGACACGGCCTTCTTTCCTGTTGCTCTTTCAGGATTAGTTGTATTAATTATATTTTCATATTATATGTGGTTTTAGGAGGAGGTCTCTGTCTCACCTCTCACTCTGCCATCTTTAATCCTCTCATAGTACATACTTGTTTAATACCAAATCCACAGGCACAGGTCAATACCTGTGCTCCTAAGAATTCTAGTCTGACTATAAGGGGTGAGACAAAGTACACAGGGTGAGAGGAGAAAGCCACGATGTCCACAGCCCTAATTCTTCCCTTTTGCACTCTTTTTTCTCATATAGTTCAGGTCTTTTGCCCTATAAAGCCCAAGCCAGCACTGTCTCTTCATCCCTCGTGTTTTGGTCTTACATAGACAATTTCTTCCAGAGAAATTATTTTTGGTAGAGTAAGACAGACTGTTAAGGGGCAGAGATACGGCTAACATTTGATGTGGATATATATTACTAGGGCATGTTTACTTGTATAATTTTCCTCCAACAGGCCATATTCCACTCAACCTTGTAAACTGTAGAGTTGACAGTCTTATTAGTACAGTGAGTACACACAGTGATCATCTATTAAATGCTTACTGATGATGATCTAACACCCCCATCCAAGATGCCCTGGATGAGAAAATCTATGCTACTTTAAAGGCATTAGAAAGAGGGTTTTTATAATCAGAAAGGCTAGTCAAAATATCTTTGGCATCTCAAGAAAAATAAAAGAACAAACATTAAAATCCTTGGCAAAGCGTCTAATACCAAACATTTACTGCTTACTTTTTTTCTGTTCTCTAAATGTTTTATATAAGTTATCATTACAGATTATAAATCAGTACAAGGAATATATTTCTCTGATATTTTCTAGAGCACCTAGACATGAACCAGGCAAAAGACGGCCACATGCTTAAAGAAATAAAGTGAATGTTTTCTTTGGATGAAGCATTTATATAAAAATCCTTACTTCATTAAAGAATCCTTTAATGAGCCAACATATGAGGAAAGCATAATATATTCAATATAGTATCATATCACATCATAACATATCTCAACGAGACCACTCTACATGTGTTTAGAGCTGCTTGTCTATAAAGTCCTTTCAGCTTTATTATCACCTTTGCTCTTCCCTCACCCCAGTGTGGTAGCTGCTTAATTACACTGTACTCAGCTTACAGATGAGAAACTGAGACAGTGAGAAGTATCTTCATTTGTTTGACAAACCAGGCAGTTTTCTGGGTGCCATGTTCATCAGTGATGAACAAGGCAAAGTTCCTGGTCTTAAGGAGCCTATTCAGTGGTGTGCTGGTAAGTACTAAACAACCAGCTCTCTGAGTGTGTGGGTTCACCATGAAGGCATGAATATCTTCCTTTAGTTTAATAAGACAAAACTGAAATTACTAAGTGAAATGGTGGAACTTCACTCATTTCACAATATAACAGCCATAGACAATGAATCATTATTTTCTCCATCACTTTCTTATATTTAGACAATCAACAAAACAACCAATCAAATCCTGATTTGTAGTGTTTGCTGAACACTACACCCAAATATTTAGCTACTGTGGAAAACAGTATAGTGGTCCCTCAAAAATTAAACATAGAATATGACCCAGCAATTCCACTTCTAGGCATATACCTAAAAGAATTGAATGCAGAGAATTGAACAACAGTTGAAACCAGCATTCATAGCAGCATTATTTACAATACTAAAAAGGTGGAAACAACCCAAGTGTCCATCGACAAATGAACGGATAAACAAAATGTAGTATATACATACAATGGAATTACTCATCTATAAAAAGAAGGAAATCCTGCCATTTGTAACAAATGGATGGGGCTTCAGGGCATTATATGCTAAGTGAAATAAGTCAGACAGAGAAAGACAAATACTGAATAATCTCACTGTATGTGGAATCTTAAAAAAATGAACTTATAGGAAAAGAACACACATTGCTGGTTGCCAGAGGCAGGGGGAGGGGGTGGGGGAAATGGGTGAATGTGGTCAAACAGTGCAAATTTCCAATTATAAGATAAATATGTGGTTATAATGTACAGCAAGTACATTACTTCCAAGTATACAGTATTTAACTATATTGCTATATTGCTATATAAACTACAGTTAACAACACTGTATTAATATCTGAAAGTTGCTAAGAGTATAGATCTTAAAAGGAATGAAAATTCTGATACAGGTTACATCACAGATGAACCATGAAGACACTATGCTAAATGAAATAAACCAGACATAAAAGGACAGATATTATATGATTCCAAATTCACAGAAAAAGAACATTACCAAGGGCTCAGAGGAGGGGAGAAGGGGAATGATTTAATGGATACAGAATTTCAGTTCAAACAAAAAGGTAAGAGGGTTCTGGAGATGGACTGTGGTGATGGTTGCACAATAGAATGTAGCTAAAGTCGCTGGAGTGTAGACTTAAAAATTATTAAAATGATATACTTTATGTTACGTATATTTTAACACAACATAGAGGCCTGGAAATAAAATAATGGAATATTCTGATGTTTGAATAATTAAAAAAAGAAAAGCTCACAATATTACCAAAAATTTAACAATCGGGTTTTCTGAGCCAGAACAGGCTGACTCTAGTATACCAATGAGTTTACTTTCCTTCTAATAGGGAGGTAGTAAGAAGGGCGAGGGAGACTTGCCCTGGGTCACACATGAAATGGAAGAGCCAGCCCTGACTCTAGATCCTCAGAGTGTTCTAGCACTATTTCCACGGCAGCACAAAAGCAGGTAACTACTAGACTAGTGTCGTAGAGTTCTGACTGAGGTGTATGTGCCTGTTAGAGAACGGCTACAGGGTATCAGAAAAATGACCCTGGAGGATAAGCTTTATGAAGATGGTGAGTTTAGAAAAAAGGGATGGATAAGTTTTGGGGAGAAGAACGTTGGGATAGGAGGAGGCCAGAGATTCTCTAACTTATACATAGATCTGTAGTTAAGAAGGAAGTTTGCAGTGGTGGGGGTACACAAAAGCCCCTTCTTTGGGCCTCACCAATTATGTGCACTCCTAGGTTGAGATCAAGGGTGTCCGGGAGATGTCGCTACTTTCTAATGTAGCAACCACCTAGACAACAGCTATCCAAGGATCCCTTAATTTCCACACAATGTCCCCAGTACCTCCCATCTGTAGGTTATCAAGGGGAATTAGCAAATATGAAAGACTTTGAGAATACAACATTTACATTGTTTGAACTTCACTTTTTACTAATACTAACTAGAGTCTTTTGAGAGCTCAAGTTATTTTCTGATTTTAAGTTATGGAGCATTAATGCTTTCAAGACACAAAGGTAATACTTATTGGATTTCTGAGAATCAACATGATAGCAGGAAGGAAGGCATACTTTCCCTCCATGGACCTCATTTCCCTCATTTAATAGCTCATCTAACAATACCTGCTTTACAAGTTTGTTGTGGGGAAACAAAGAAAAGAATATGAAGTATATACAGCATGTATCAATTAGGAAGCATTCAGTACACTGCGACTGCTATTACCATTATGCATATAAATGTTGAAATCGATAAACTATTATTAAGTGTTGCAATATACAAGACATGGTCTAGAATCTAGGCTTTGTCTCATCTTTTATTTCATTTTTAGTTATTAAATATGTCAATCATAGAGAAATTGCAGAAAAAAATAACATGTCTGGCACATCATTTAGCTCCCATGATTTTCAACTGTATTAAAATATGACAATTTATCCACTCCCTAAATAATACTGGCACTGAACAGGTCTCCTGGAGAACTTCCTAGAGTATATATCATGAAGTGAAATTGCCGGTTGCAGGGTACGATAATCTTCACATCACAAATTGCTCTCGAGAGTGATATTTATCATTTTCTTTTGTATCCAACATTATAGGAGCATTCTCATTTACCAACACTAGATGTCAGGCATTTTAATTTTTGCCAACACTATGGGTATGAAATGGTATCTCATTGTTTTATATTTTCCTAATTATTAAAGAGGTTGAGTACCACTTCATGTGTTTTGCCTCTTACAGGTTTCCCCTTCAATATATTTCCTGTTCATGTCTTTTGCTCATTTTTTAAACTAGGAAATTGGTCTTTAACTCACTGATTTTATTCTGGCTTTCAATACTTTGCCAGTTACATGTACTGCATATATCTTCTCAAAGTCTACTACTTGTCTTTTTAACTTTGTTTATAGTGAACTATAATAATCTGTAAAATGGAAATGATAACATTATCTCATATGATAAATAACATACGGGAAAGGTCCTAGTCCAGTGTATGGCACAGATTAAATATTCAGTAGATGTGAGTTTATTCCATTCCCCTTCAACTCATAACCTTAAAATTTGTGTAACTGCATAACAGACGAGTGATTAAAAGCATTGGTTCTGGAGTTGACTGGATTTGGTTTTGAATCCCAACTTTACTATATTTAGCTCTATGATCTTGGCCACCTTGCTTAAGCTCTTTTAGCTTCAACTTCCTCCTTTGTCAAAATGGAATAGTAATATTTAAATCACAAGAGTTATTGTGAGGTATAAAGTAGTTAGCCCAGTGGCTGGCAAACAGAAACCTCTCAACATATGGTAGCTGCTATCACCATCATCATTAGGAAATAGATACAATATACACAAATAACTATAACACAGAGCAAAGTGTCATAAAAACTGTCTGAGTATAATAATAGTTCAGTTCTACCAGAATGCAGAGATGAGAATGATAACATCCAGCCCAGGGTAGCCTGAGGGAAGCTCCATAGAGGAAATGGTATTTGAATGCCCTTGGAGGAAGACAGAAGTGAATGAGAAGGACATTCTAGCAACAAAAAAGAGGCATGGAGATGATCAATGGAGAGAGTGAGAGAGGGAGGGAGACAGGCTGATCTCCAATCTGCCAACATATGGGAACAACTGAGTAAGTCAGACTCAGGAAGTCAGCATTCGTTTTCTAGGTTATCAGAGTATTCTCTGCACTAAAAGGTAACTCATGACTTAATTAGCGTTTTGAGTATAAATATGGAATACCGTTGATTTTGGAATAAAATTTGGTGCACAGGGTGGAAGCATTACCGGGAGAAAGGTATGTGCAGAGAATAGGGGATAGCGCATGTGACCACTGGAGAGAAAGCAGACAGACGCAGATGCCAAGTGAGTGGCAGATGAGGGGTCTGCTGCTCTGGAGAGCCATGTTTGGTGGCAGCAGACTTACTGCCTCTCTGGGGATCAGGTATGATATATCTGACCCAGAAAAAGTACCTTTTCTCATTGTCTTTGGTTATACAGGCCCAGCAATCATTGTCAGCCTAATTTTTTTTGAATGAAACAAATTTCATTATGTTTTGTCTTGAACAAAATGCACTCTATTATTTACTTATAGTTTAAAATAGCAGTTGACTATACTAGAATATACTAGACAATTACTGTATTTATCATGTTCTATCTACTTTTCTTTCCACATTTCTAGCACATGTTCAATTACTTTAAAAATGATTGGGCCTCACATTGTGCTCTTACCAGTTTATCATTTGTTTACTCAGGAAAAGAACTGAACGGGAGCATTTGTTATCAGATCCTGCTGCAAACTTTGTCCATCACAACAAAGTACTTGAAGTTAGGACTATTACTTTTTTCTTAGGAAATACCAGATTTGAGGATGGTGAAATGCTTTTTCTCAAACAGCAAATGGTGGGCAGTTCTGTATATATTAAGTAGAAATAAACCAATGCCAATCACTTAAATCAGGAAAATTTCCACTTTTCCCAAAAGTTATCTGCTCATGGTGATTACCACATGTGCAGAGTATAGCTAAAATGATCACTGTGGGACCAACAGTTCTTTCCTCATTGTCTACCAGTTCTTTTGTTTGCCACCAGCATGAGTAAATAAACAGCAGGTGTATTCACCACTAAGTCTTACATGCTTGCAAATACCTAAAACACAACAGAATGAAAAGTAGCAAGAAGAACCCTTGGTGTTTGCTAGAATCTGAGCTAAATCACTTGCATCCACACAAATAAGGACAGAAGGGATTGCATGGTTGACCACAAACTGTGGACCATGACTCTGAGATCACAACCTAGAATTTATCTGTCACTAAATGAGGTTGGTGCTGCTTTCTCTATATGTCTCTATAACAATACCATAACCCCAAAATGATACTTTCTATCCTTTAATAACCACTTTCTAATTTTCACCTAAATATGTTGAGGCATAGCATATACCGTTTATTTACACATGATTACTTCCTTCTTCCAAAGGAAAAAAAAAATTCACACAAAACCAAAACCAACCCCAGTTTTAATTATTATTTATATGAAGTTTTTCTCTTCATGTAACATGGCAATATTTTTAAAAGAATTAAGATGCTTTATTCTTTTGTCTTTCTGAATGCATAATCTTCACCCTCTCTGGCTCCAGGCATCCATCTGCTTGGGAGAGATTAGGATTTGTTGGAGAAAGAATGTAAATAGGAAATAGGAAGAAGGAAGGGACTATTGGCTTTTGATATGCAAAACATTATGAAGTATATTAATCAGCTTTGCTGCAGTAACAAATAAATTCAAATCTCAGTGGTTCACAGCAATAAAAATTCTTGCATTACAGTTTGGCTGCAGGTCAGTGTCAGCTTGGCTGCTGTTCCAATGTCTTCTCATTCTGTGACCCAGGCTAAAGAAGAGTCCCCTACTGTGGTCATGCCACTTTAGTGGCAGACAGAATAGAGCAAGAGGACTGTTGGAAACTGACTGTCAAAGCTTCTGCTCAGATGTGGCTTATATCACATGCACTCACATGTCATTGACCAGAGACAGTCACATGTCTAATCCCCACAACAAAGGATAAGGATGTGCACTCCTATCACAGGAGGTGCTGCAGGTCACATGGCAACAGGAAGGGAGAATGAACAACTGCACACAACAGAAACTATGACATGTGGGAAGACGGCAGCCTTGAGAGCCAAGTTGTCTTAAGAGATTTCCCAAAATCTTTTATTCCTCCCTTTGCTGTATCAACCAACAAGCTTACACAAAAGAGAATGTGGAGAAGATATTCTATCAAACTGTTCAGCCCCACAAGGTCTATGGGAGGAGGAGGATATAATGCCAGACTCTGGAAGATGGGAATGGCAGCTAAGCAGCCCTGATTTCCTCGGCCGACAGAGAAACTGGTGTGTTAAATAAGTGAGAGTAGAACCCATGGCTGAGTGCCTGCTTTCTCTCTTCATGTTTGTTTGGGACTCAAGGACAAGATCAACTCTCAGGTGGCCTCCACCAAAACATGGGGCACAGACACAGTGACTCAGTGTTACAGCAGGAGGTCTTGGTTTCCTGAGCTCCCACAGTTCCCATAAGGCACAGACACTGAGAGATGACAAGGGGGAGAAATGGACTGATGCAGCACAGACTCAGGGTGCGCGACCAGAAGGAGCCAAGGTAAGGCCCAGCCAGCCCGCGTGCAACTGGGTTCTGATCAAGCAGCCTAGAGCCACAGATTTCAGACATACATAACAGAGCAAGCAGCCCTCCAGTGGATGAGGGATAATGCCCGCAAGACACAAAGACAGACAGGCCCATCATTTATGACACTACCTCAAGGAGCTGTTTGAATTACTGCATCAATTTAAGATTTAAACCAGACAAATTCAGGTAACTGGTAGGAGTTCCAGAGGAAGGCCATTAAGATTCTGAAAAAGTAAGAAGGCTACATCTTCTTTGAGGAAGGCTCAAAGAAATAGACGGAACCACTTCTATTTTATTCACCACTATATCTGCAGCCCTATCACAGTGCCTGACATAAGCAGGTATTCAATATCTATTCCCTGAGAGAAGAAATGAGAGGCCGTAAGTGGGAGGAAATCGATCAACTGGTAAGGCTATGATGGAGGTACCAGGCAGACTGAATTAGAACAATGCAGTTCTCTTTGGCAGCAAGCCAACACAGTCCCCCCACTTCACAACTAAAATGAGCTTGTAACCTTTATGAAGTGGCTCCTGCCACCATATTTAACTTACCTTTGATTCCCTGTTTCAAAGCCCTTTGGATAACACTGCTGAATCCTTTTGCCTCAAGAAGAAAATAGGAAAACTACGCAGGATTTCAGTCTTGCAGTCACAATAGGAAAGCAGCAAGTGTTATAGAACCAGAATGGGTGATGTCTGAACTAATTTTGGCATTTAGTGGCAACTTGATCATACCTGCCCTGAGATGACTTCAGTGGGAGCTGCTAAACCCATATAGACATCAGAGTGGCTAGGATTAGTAAACAGAACATCAATGGCAGAGAAAATATGGTAAATAAAATACAAGACTATACAGGACTGAGATGGTGACATGTGCTGACTGAAACCCTAACTTCCACATCCTAGCATCATCTGTGAAGCTGTAAAGTAAAACTGATCCCTGGCAATTCTGATTCAGTAGGTGTGGGTGGGGCCTGAACAGTACTACTTTTTAAAAGCTCCGCAGGTAATTCTGATGTATAGCCAGAGCGTCCTTCAAGTGAGAACTCCAGAACAATATGATCAGTAAATACTGAATGAGTTAATGAATAAAAGACTCCTCCGGATTATAAATTCCTCAAGAGCATGGACTATGTCTTACTCATGTTTGTACTCTAGCCTCCAATGTTTCTTGTAATGAATGAATAAATGGATGAATGAGTCATGAGTACTCTGCCTGGTAGCCTGATCTCTCAGGGAGACTTGAACATGAGAAACAAACAAAAAAGTTGGTAGCTAATGTTTATTTTAAGTGTGTACTTCCTTAATATAATTCCTGGCATAATTTTAGGCGGCAGAATAAATGAGAATGAACATATGTGATCATTATAACACTGATTTTTAAACAACTAAATGAAATTTTTGTTGAACTGGAGTGCTGGTGTAGGAGGACAGAGGACAACAGGCTATAATAAGATTTGAATTTCATTATTTGTGTAATGAAATGCTACATCTAGAAGAAGAGCAGAATCACAAAACCACCTCATTCTGCCCTCTACCCTTTGTTTATTTTTATATTTCTCTTTGAGCAGAATAAGGTACAATTGAAAATACCTAATCGTACTGATGATTCATGATTTAATTCAGAACTATTCTGTGGGAATACTTAATGTGCTGATGACTCCAAAGTACTGGATGAATGAAGCAAACATGGACCGGCTTAGTGAAATTTCTAGTTGCCCAGAAGCTTCATTCTAAAGCTTTGTGAAAATAAAAACCTATGCTGGGAAAAATCAAGCATGCTTCACTTTCTAGCTCTCCCTAATTCTTAGTTAATCACAGGCAACTCTGCCTTTTAGCAAAGCTCAGCAATACCACAGGTCCCATTCCATTCCCCCCAAAAAGAGGAGGAGAAGGAGGAAAGGCTGGCATGGTTTGACTCTGTGGAGACTCTGCAGTCTCCTGCCACACTGACAACTGAGGTTACATGGAAGGGAGATGGAGGGAAGTGCTGCACCAGGGATACTGAACAAAGGAAGACAAGTCCGAGACAGGCGAGAGAGAAGACTGGCCGGGAACTAAATAGAAAGAAGAATCTAGTGTCTGTTGAAGTGGTAAAAGGTCATCATAGCATTCTTACAACACGTTTTCCAAAAGGGGCCAGTATAAAAAGTAAGGGGAGCAGAAGCTGTGAAGCATGCGGAAGGGTTATTAGTTGGACTGAATGTCCTAATCCGAAGTCTTGGCAGAGTGATTAGACACCCTGCCTGACAGCCCTCAGGAGGAGCGCTCCGGGCTCTTGCCTGCCTGGGCGGCTGGGTGCCACATACGGAGCTTCTTGCCTTGGCTGACAAAAGCAATTACACTAGGCAGTGTGAATGAAAACTGTCTTAGAATTCTTTGAAATAAGCAGGAATAGAAAGATTTGTCAAGGGCCCTCTCCCCAGAAATAAACTGTGGCTATTTCAGTTATTTAATCATTTCTCTGTGAAAATATAACAACATTTAAAAGATCAGTGCTCTTATGTTGTATTTTGTGTACTCCAGAATTTGGTGGCTATTCCTATGGTAACTGCCAATCATTTATATCTTCTCGGTCTTTAAGATTACCAGCATATTACAAAGGCATTAGAGAAACTGAAGACATGGACATCTCCTTTCACTTTCAAATGATCATGCTATCCCAACTCTACAGACCATATGGCCAAAAGCAGGCTATATACTGACCAAGTCCCTTGAAAGTGCTTTTTTAATATTCCAGGAGGCCAGAAAATAGACCACTAAAGCTTTTCAAAGTGATGACAAAAGACAAATTCTCTTTTAAAAGGAGTCTCAATAAAGATCACAAATGACAGTTTTTATACAAACCTCTTTCATGATATGGCATGAGTGAAGCTCCATGATTAATATTTTCATGTATTATAATTTGCATTATACATATTCAATCAAGGCTTTTATTTATCCCATTATTTCCACTTGCTTTATAAGATTTTTCTCAGAAAACTACATAATAAACAATTCTAATATTTAAAAAATTGTTTTAGCTATGAGTTAATTTCAACAGTGGAAAGAGAAAAAGCAATAGAATATAATGGCAGGGATGGCAGTCAAACTCTGAGTTCAAATTCTGGCTCTGACATTAACTGGGTACTTTTGGGCAAGTTATTTGATCTAATTCTAACTTCCTCTGTAAAATGGGGGAAGTAGTTTGTCCTTAAAGATTTATGAAAATTAGATAAGATCATTCATGTTTAGGGCTGAGCACAGTGTCTGATATCAGTAAGTATTCAATAAATGGTGATTATGATTTATTCCCACCTAATTAATCTAGAGTATACCTTTCCCCATGCAGCACTTAACCAACATACAGGAAAAAACAACAGGCCATGGACATAACATATCTAATAACAGTGGTCAGAAAGATTCCACGAATTGGCCTGGACACACAGGGTTCTGGAATACAGCCAGGCTGCAGAGTTGAAATTGTTACTCTTGTTTCCTTGGCAATAGTCTGAGCATGAAAAAGATCCCAATTTTGATAATCAAGAGTCAATGAAAAATATGCTCCTCAGGCAGGTGTCTGACTACATTCTACTTGAAAGTACAGTGATATAATTTAACACAATAGGATCGTAAAAGGTCACTGATCATGCAGGGGCAATGACCATTTATTCAACCCGCCTTTTTCAGCAAGGTAATTAACTTTTTCAAACCTTCTGGTTAGAATTATTTGACTAGTTACTTACATGCTTTCTTACCTTGACCAAATAATTTTTGTGTATTTTCCTTGAAGCCTCCCTTGGCCTACACTTGAGTTCACTGACCTCTAAAGACTGGTAAACTAAGTTACATTCCTCTCACTTGCCACCTGCACTACTGCCTCTTTCAGCATCCGTTAATTTTGCAGTGAGGGATTAGAGCAATATTCCCTTTCACTTGCCTTTGGGAGTTAATGGGCTTGTGCGCCTGTCTCAGGAAACTATTTACTGCTCACTCAGCATTGTTTGGGCCAGGGAAATGTGGGGCTTGCCTCCATCCCTGTCCTTCCACCCTTGCCCCAACTTCCACATTGAATCCTCAGAGACTTGAGCTACTGTCAGATTTAGCTCCTTCTTTGGGACAGTCAGAAACATGGGAGCTGGGGGCATTTAAGAAGCCCTAGTCCAGTACGGATGAGTTCCGCATCAGTCTCAATCAGCTCTAACCTGGTGACTGGTTGCTTGTAAATATACTGGGAATCTATTTTCCCTGCACCTGGGTTAGAGACCTGTATCTCTACTTCATCCCCTTGTACCTCTAACCCCACTTCTCGTTACTTCTGGCCTTGAAGCTGACTCCCTGAAACACTGCATGTTGCTTACTCCTAGAGTCCCCATTTCTGTTGGCTTATCCAACACCATTCATTCTTGTTAGAATCCTCCTCTTGTCTATTTCCATATTTGCCAGGACCCTGTCCTACATCTATGATTACTGAATTCCTCCCAGCACATGCAACAGGTTCCAGATTTAGTCCAGGCCTAAAGAGTCTACAACCATGTTCTCCTCTCAGTTGACTCTTCCAGGGCTGGCCAACCTGTAGGATGTGGTACCCATACCCAGAGGACATTGTACATAAACCATTGGTTTTAATTTTTTGTTGTTTTTCCATATCATGCTGACAAAGGCCATAGAGACTCTTAAGGAATCTACAATCACTAAGCAATGAAATCAGCCTTGAAACAGGTTGTACACTAGGTGGCTCGGTCGGAGTTCAAATTTTGAACACTTACACATCTGGAGTGGTACCCTAAGTGTTACTCTGATGGTGTAAAGAAGCAACCCCTCAGACTTTGAGATGTGCCTGGCTGGCTGTGGGCCAAGCACACAGTATCCTGTCTGACTGTGACTTTGGCGTTTACTGGAATGTCTCTTGCCAATTCTTCTGGCATTTGTTTGAAGGTGTCGAAATGTGTTTTACTTCCTAAAGAATATTTGATTTTCTTGTCCAAAGAACATGTGTTGATTACTATCCACCTACTAGTGACATTAGTGTACTACAGAAGCAAGAGAATTTGGAGACCCTTGGATCTGCACTGTCAGTAATGTGCGGTTATGTGGATGCTTCATTTGTGAGAGGCTGGTGCCTGACTGTATTTTTCTTTGAACCAACTGCCAATGGAACAATGTTGATCCTATTTTTAAAAAATCTCTGTGTGTATATCATAAAAGCTGAGCAGCCCTGTGCTATTCTGAGATACCTCAAGAAGGCGATGTCAGGTACTTTTTATTCATCAAGAGGCTTTTATTCTGTCCTAAAGCCAACTAAACAAAATGACTCAAAAAATGTCATATGCATGTTCCTGACAGATCTTCCCCATAGTAAACTCCCTCTGAAGGCACTGCTTGAATGAACTAAGTGAGAAATGTATGCTGACCCATGAAGCCTCTTAGGCCAGAGAAACTGTGTCACACAACACAAAAATCGAAGGAATAGCTCCTAACAGCACTGCCTGCAACATGTAGTCAGAGAGCACTTGTCAACAGGATTAGACCACCACCAGAAATGCCTTGCTCCAAACTCTGCCATTTGTTTCAGACATAACAACCTCAGGAAGAGGGGTCCTTTCTCTTCACCAAGGCTGAACTCATCCCGAGTTCTTTTGATCTCATTATTTTTCTGTCTCCTCTAGAATGAAGTTCCATGAATCAGGCCCTCTCTTCCCCCTCACCCATACACATGCTCAGAATTCCCCTATCATTAAAGTGAAAAACAAAAACAAAAACCGCTCCTTGTATCCTGGGTACCTTCTAATTATTCTGTCCCTGCCTTTGAAGACAGTGGAGAGCAGTAGTTAAGAATGTGGGCCTTTACAGCTGGACTGGCTCAGGGGCTCCAGTCCTCTTGCCCATGTGGCTGTGGGACAGTGCTCGTTACTTAACCCCTCTGTACCAGTTTCCTCATCGATGAAATGGGGAGGGTCATTGTGCTTCATCGTAGTTATTAGGAGGATTAAACAAGATAATACATGCCAAGCACTCAGAACGCAAATCAAACTCAGAATTTTACATATTCTTGTATGCAGTAGTTTGTAAATTCTCTTGGATTTTTCTAGCAGAAAATTAAAAAAATTCTATCATCTGTAAGTAATCACATTACTTTTGTTTCTTTCTAAGGCTCATACTTGTTTATTCTGTCCTATGCCCGGGCTTAAAGGACAGTGGTGAGCAAAAGCAGAGCTGGTCAGCCTGGCATCTTCTCCCCCATCCTCCCAGTCACTCTTCCACTGTAATGAGCAGCCTGTCCCACTGTGTCACTGAAAGGTTCTGTCAAAGGCCGCTAATGACTTCTTATTGTTAAATCTAGCCTTCACATGTCAATCACCATTCTCCGTTAGCATCATTGCCCCTTTGCATTCTAATAACATACACTCTGTGTTCATCTCTTACCTCTCTGCACATTCTGTCTCAGACTCTTTTGATGACTGCACTTCCTCTGACTGCCCCCTAAATATAACTGTGACATACAATTTAACTCACACTAAAAATCAGATTTGGAAAGAAAAATAAAATGATTTTATTCTGATTAGAACTGATCTGACTTTCCTCCAAGCCTACATTTACTGGTTAGTGGAAAAAATACTTCAATGTCCAATCCAGTTTCGAGTGTAGCCTTAGCCAAGGACTAACAAATTCCTCTTCAGTGAAGTTCAGCCTCTCTTGTATTACTTAGTCAGAGGTGTCTAGGAGGACATTTGTTCTCCTCCAAAATGATTACAAGTGTCATCATTGAATAATTTGCAAATCCCATAATTTTTTCTAGGTATTTTTCAATTTTGCCTTAGATTTTTGGATATGGCCTTTACAGCAAGGGCTCATCTTCCTGTCATGCTGTCTTGTCTACCGTAAGAGAAATGGCTAATAAGTTCGGACAGAGTCACTTCTCCCTCTGGTGTATCTTGTATTCTGACTATGCTTAAATGATTCAAACCAAAAGGTTGCTCAACTCACATCGATCACAGTTAAAACAGTTTAAAATGGCAAAAAGAGAATGGGAAAGTGACATAGAAAGTTGACTATGCCCAGTCACATACCTGTATCTACAGGTACATATGCCCTTTAAGTTCAACAGGGAAGACCAGATAATTTGTTAAGAAATGTAAGTGACAATAAAACTAATAATAAGGTCTATTCTTCAAAAGACAGAAATACGGTTACAGGAGAAACAAAATGGGGATAGGAATGGTCAGAAAGGACATTCAGGGGGTAAGAAAAGGGCAGAAGCAGCAGCATAGAAAGGAGAAATGCAGTATTTGTTATTCACTGTCTTTGATATGTGAACACCATGCTGTTTATACCCTGAATATGAGAACAGCTGGCTTTAACATCAGGTCAAAGCACTATCTCACTACTGGGAAATACAGTCATTCTTCAGCTCATGATCAGGGCTTGAATAAGGTCTGTTGCCATTTGTCACTCTGTCACAGAGAGTTCAGCGGAATTATTCTATTTCTTCTTACCTGCAATAGGAGTCTCTTTGCTGCTATCATTACTCACTACAATGTGACATCGAACTGGACTTCAGAGCTCAGTTTTGTCATAATCTCTTTGATTATTTTAGAAACACCCAACACCTAGCATAATGCCTTGCATAGAGTAGGCACTCGGTAAGTAATTTCTGAATGAATGAGGTTCTCCTTTCACTGAAGAAGGCAGAAGCAATATTATTTTTCCCTTCTTAAATCTTTTCCAGAAAGACAAGATCTTAGCATCTTTAATTAAGCCCTTAAAAAAGAGCAAATAGGAAAGAAGCCAAAGAAAATAAAAAGGGGAGAAGATAATAAAGGGGAGAAGATAATAAATAGCTACATGTGTTTATACATTACATTAAGAATGGAAGTAAGAGGGTAAGTACCTCAACATAATAAAGGCCATATATAACAAACCCACAGCCAACATTATACTTAACAATGAGAAGCTGAAAGCTTTTCCTTTAAGAATGGGAACAAGACAAGGAGGCCCACTCTCCCTCCCCACTTTTATTCAACATAGTTCTGGAGTTCCTAGCCATGGCAATCGGACAACACAAAGAAATAAAAGGCATCCAGACTGGTAAGGAAGCAGTCAAACTGTCCCTGTTTGCAGATGACATGATAGTGTACATAAAAAACCCTAAAGAATCCACTCCAAATCTACTAGATCTAATATCTGAATTCAGCGAAGTTGCGGGATACGAAATTAATACACAGAAATCTGTTGCATTCCTATACACTAACGATGAACTAGCAGAAAGAGAAATCAGGAAAACAATTCCGTTCACAATTGCATCAAAAAGAATAAAATACCTAGGAATAAACCTAACCAAGAAAGTGAAAGACCTATACCCTGAAAACTACAAGACACTTAAGAGAAATTAAAGAGGACACTAATAAATGGAAATTCTTCCCATGCCCTTGGCTAGGAAGAATTAATATTATCAAAATGGCCATCCTGCTTAAAGCAATCTACAGATTCAATACAATCCCCATCAAAATACCTACAGCATTCTTCAATGAACTAGAGAAAATAGTTCTAAAATTCATATGGAACAACAAAAGACCCCAAATAGCCAAAGCAATCCTGACAAGGAGAATAAAGCAGCGGGAATTACGCTTCCTGACTTCAAGCTCTACTACAAAGCCACAGTAATCAAGACAATTTGGTACTGGCAGAAGAACAGACCCATAAACCAGTGGAACAGAATAGAGAGTCCAGATATAAACCCAAGCATATATGGTCAATTAATATACGATAAAGGACCCATGGATATACAATGGGGAAATGACAGCCTCTTCAACAGCTGGTGTTGGCAAAACTGGACAGCTACATGTAAGAGAATGAAACTGGATTATTGTCTAACCCCATACACAAAAGTAAACTCAAAATGGATCAAAGACCTGAATGTAAGTCATGAAACCATAAAACTCTTAGAAGAAAATATAGGCAAAAATCACTTGGACATAAACATGAGCAACTTCTTCATGAACATATCTCCTCGGGCAAGGGAAACAAAAGCAAAAATGAACAAATGGGATTATATCAAACTAAAAAGCTTCTGTACAGCAAAGGATACCATCAGTAGAACAAAAGGATATCCTACAGTATGGGAGAATATATTCATAAATGACATATCTGATAAGGGGTTGACATCCAAAATATATAAAGAGCTCACACACCTCAACAAACAAAAAGCAAATAAGCCAATTAAGAAATGGGCAGAGGAGCTGAACAGACACTTCTCCAAAGAAGATTTTCAGATGGCCAATAGGCACATGAAAAGATGCTCCACATCGCTAATCATCAGAAGAATGCAAATTAAAACCACAATGAGATATCACCTCACACCAGTTAGGATGGCCAAGATTCAAAGGACAAACAACAGCAAATGTTGGCAAGGATGTGGAGAAAGGGGAACCCTCCTACACTGCTGGTGGGAATGTAAACTAGTTCAACCATTGTGGAAAGCAGTATGGAGGTTTCTCAAAAAACTCAAAATAGAAATACCATTTGACCCAGGAATTCCACTCCTAGGAATTTTCCCTAAGAATTCAGCAGCCCAGTTTGAAAAAGACATATGCACCCTTATGTTTTTCACAGCACTATTTACAATAGCCAAGAAATGCAAGCAACCTAAGTGTCCATCAATGGATGAATGGATAAAGAAGATGTGGTACATATACACAATGGAATATTATTCAGCCATAAGAAGAAAATAAATCCTTCCATTTGCAACAACATGGATGGAGCTGGAGGGTATTATGCTCAGTGAAATAAGTCAGGTGGAGAAAGACAAGTATCAAATGATTTCACTCATATGTGGAGTATAAGAACAAAGCAAAAACTGAGGGAACAAAAGAGCAGCAGACTCACAGAACCCAAGAACGGACTAAAAGTTACCAAAGGAAAAGAGACTGGGGAGGATGGGTGGGAAGGGAGGGATAAGGGGAAAAAAGGGGCATTATGATTAGCACATATGATGTAGCGGGGGGGACACAGGAAAGGCAGTTTTTACAGAGAAGACAAGTAATGATTCTATAGCATCTTACTACGCTGATGGACAATGACTGTAATGGGGTATGTGGGGGGGACTTGATAATAGGGGGTCTAGTAACCATAATGTTGTTCAACTGATTGTACATTAACGATACCAAAGTAAAAAAATAAAAAATAAAAAATATTTTAAAAATCAGTAAAAAAAAAAGAATGGAAGTAGACATACTACGATGGACAGTGACTACAATGAGGTATGGGGGGGTTTCAATGTTAAGGGTGAATGTAATAACCACATTGTTTTTCTTCTGAAACCTTCATAAGAGTGTATATCAATGATACCGTATTAAAAAAATAAAAAGAAATAAAAAAGAAAAAGAAAATAGGAAGAAAAAAAATGAAGTAGACAAATCATAAGTCCAGCAAAAATAATTTTTAAAAACAAATAATGGAAAATGTATTATGAGCTTTATTGCTCCAAGAACATTTCCATATAGTATACATTTCCATCTATTTCTTTAGTGCTAATTCAACAACTAATTACCAAAGCTAATTTAAGGCAAACAGAAAAGCACACAAAAGTACTGGCTCAAGAAGCTAATATAATTTAATTTTCCTAATTTCCTTCCTAGCAACTTTCTAATGTTTGCTAGCTTACACGGACATAGATTGTTGGCTCTGGAACTGAAATACAGTGTTAGTGTAATTACTTTTCTAAGAATAGCAATGGTCACTACAATTTTTCTAAGCAATTCCTAACCTTTCCACATTTTTAGTGTTTGCAAATTCTTGGAAACAATACACTGTATAAATTTAATACATTTGGAAGTTTTGTTAAGGTTAGTCAATTTCAATTTCCCTTAATTCTAAAATATCAAGAATTAGAGCATTTATGTAGCCCAAGAAAAGATTATTCTGTAACTTCTCTGTACCAATACCAGCTGAAACCATGCTTAAGACATTTTTTTTTGTTTTTTCTGTAGGTGTCTAGTACGCCAGTACCATCTTTATTGTGAGGACAACAGCTTTATCAAGATATGCTTCACATACTATAAAATTCACCATTTAAAGTGTCCAAGTCAGTGCTTCTTAATATATTTGGGGCTATGTGACCAATCACAATCTAATTTTAGAACATTTTTGTTCCCCCTAAAAGCAACCCTGCATACATTAATAGCTAATTCTCATTTCTCCCAACTACTCTCTTCTTGACAGTTCCCCAGCTACTACCTCTACTAGCCACTGGTAACCACTAATCTATTATCTATTTCTTTATGGTTTTTCCTACTCTGGACACTTCATATAAATGTCCAATATGAACAAAATCATACACTATGTGGCCATTTGAGTCTGGCTTCTATTTAGCATGTTTTCAAGGTTCACCCGTGTTGCAGTATGTATCAATGCTTTCTCTTTATTGCCAAATAATATTCCATTATATGGATACACCACATTTCATTTACCCATTTCTCAGTTAATAGACATTTGGGTTGTTTCCATCTTTAGGCTATAATGAATATGTTGCATGAACATCTGGGTACAAGTTTTTGTGTGAATGTATGTTTTCATACATCTTAGGTATATACCTAGTAGTAGTACTGCTGGTCAAACAGTAACTCTCTCTATATTTAACTTTTTGAGGAATTGCCAGACTATTTTCCATTTTACATTCTTACCATCAGTATATGAGGGTTTGAGTTTCTTCACATCCTCCCAAGGTTTGTTTTGTCTATTTTTTTTTATTATAGCCACCTTAATGGGTGTGAAGTGGTATCTCGTTCTGGTTTTGATTTTAATTTCCTTAATAACTAATGATGTTGGCAATTTTTCATGTGCTTATTGGACATTTGTGTATCTTATTTAGAGAAATGTCTATTCAAGTCTTTTGCCCACTTTTATATTGGGTTGAGTTTTTATTATTGAATTGTAAGAATTCTTCATATATTCTGAATATAAATCTCTTATCAGGTATATGAGAAATATAAATATTTTCTCCCATTATTTGGGTTGTCTTTTCACTTTCTTGATGGTGTCATTTGCAGCACAAAAGTTTGTTTTGATGAAGTCTAATGTATCTATTTTTCATTTTGTCATTTACAGTTTTGGTGTCATATCAATACTAGTTTTTACTGTATCTGTATCCATAGAAATCCATTGCTAAGGCACTTGAAGTTCTTGGGAGAAAGGGCAGCAGGCATTATTGCTATTGCCTGTAAATTAAAAACTTGAGCCATTAAAAAAAGTGACAATAGTGCAACTCACAGAGAAACCCTCCAAAAAATGGTGAAATGTGCTCTCAGCTATTTCTTACTAATCCATAGAACTGAGGGTGAGAACCCATATAGCTTAAATCTGTAGGTAGTACACAATATGCATTTTAGAGATAGTTGCAACCTCCCTCACCAGATCCTGGACCAGAGTTGCTAAGACATAAGTGCCTTGTTGGAGTTTTACTTCTCCCTGAATCTGCACCACCATCTGGCAGAGATTTCTATAAGCCTCAAATGTTCCCAAAGAAGAAAGGCAAACAAAAGTACATGCAGCCTAAATAAATCTCAAGCTGTATAGTGGACTCCAAAAAAAAAACAACAGAGCACTCTTAATGAATAGAGGACGGGCTTTGCTCCTGCATTCTATATTGTAGCCATTGGAAAGTCACTATAAAAGCCTTTGTAAATAACGTATTTGTTGAGACACAGAAATGGAAAGTAACAGAATCAAATTAACTAGTTTATTAACTAAAGAATCAACTAGGCAAAAACAAAGAGACAGACAGACAAACATAGACACTAGTTTTATACTACAATATAGGAAGCAATGGGTAGGACTAGAATGTGTTTCCTTCCTTCCACCTCTGCATTTACAAATTCCTCAGTCATTCAACAAATGTTACTTAATACCTACTGTGTACTAGAGGTACATAACCCGACTTGGAGGAGTCTGGAATTATTTACAACCAAGTCCACCTGTTATTTACATCATGAAGCCTTCCCAGAGTCCTCCAATTTGGAGAATCTCTTCCATTACTCTCCCTGGACAGCTGTTTATCAACACCTCTATTACTTTATCATATAGTTGTTTATAAACAGGTCTTGTCTTCAGCACTTAAGTGTGGGCAGGATCTGTGTACAAGTCACCTTCCTGACCACTATACCACCCTGTACATGAACACATAATAAATTGTAGTTGAGTAGAGTTTTTAAAAAATCAAATTTAGAAACACCAGTAGAAGATTAATATAAACCATATTCTCCACAAAAAATTATATCCATGAATTGTTAATGTGAAAGCTTATTACCTTAGTCTAGAAGGCCAGCTATTCTAGTTTCCATACAAATTGTTTCTTCTCATCTTCAGCAGTGTGCCAAAAAGGGGGTGGTTATATTTTTAGAATATTTCAGCTCAAGTGAAAGTAACTCAAAACACTAAAAACCTTTAAAAAAATTATGGGGAAATTATACTTGAGGGATATCTGGTGAAGAAAAGAATATTTTTCTTTTCTCTTTGTGTTTAGAAAAACGTTCCCCAAATCTATCCCAAATGCACAACAGATAAACCTACAAAGCAAACAACTAGATCCAAAATTGACTATTTCTCATTGACCCTGAAATTCCAGTCCTTTAACTCTTCTCCAGTGTTTATCTCCTAATTAGTTTGTATGTCAGCCATTTAAATAATTAAAAAAATTTTAAGAACAGTTTTAGAGAAATTTGCAGAGCTAGTACAGATATCCCACACCCAGTTTCTTCTATTATTAACATCTTACATTCATATGGCACATTTGTCATAATGAACCAGTGTTGATAGATTGCTTTTAAAGTCCACATGAAGTATTTGTTTCCTTAGTTTTAACCTAATGTCCATTTTCTGTTCTAGCATCGTATACAAGATTCCACTACATATTTTGTAATTATGTCTCTTAGGTTCCTCTTAGCTGTCATCATTTTTTAGATTTTCCTTGTTTCTTATGATCTTGACAGCTTTGAGGAATATTGGTCAGGTATTTTGTGCAATGCCATCTGATATCTTCCTCATGATGGTACTGGGGTTGCAGGTTTTGGGGGAAAGCCCACAGAGGTCAAGTGCCATTCTCATCTGATCATGTCAAGGGTGCATATCATAAATACTTGCCACTGTTATTAACTTTTATCACCTGCTGAAAGTAGTATTTGTCAGGTTTCCACACTGTAAAGTTACTCTTTTTTTCCCCCTTTCCATGTTATATCCTTTAGAAGGAAGTCACTATGTGCAGTGGACACTTAAAGAGTGGGATATATGCTCCACGTCCTTGCGGACAAAGTGGCTACATAAATTATTTGGAATTCTGCATGGGAGAGTTGTCTGTTTAGCCCCTTCTATTTATTACAGATTTTTCTATTCCCTCCCATTTATTCAATTGATTACTTTTATCAGTATAGTCTCATGTATATTTATCTTGTATTTTGGATTATAATACAATATTGCTTGTTTTGTGGTTCAAATTGTTGCAGCTCGGCCACTGGGAACTCATTCAGTCAGCTCCTGTGTCCCTCTAAACATCACACACTTGTGCTTCCTTCGAGCACCTCCTTACTTTCTGGCACTACAAGGTGCTCCGGGCTCATAGTGTGTATTTCTTGCCATCAGTATTAGAATCAGCTGTTTCTCTAAGCATCTTCAGGCCCTTTTACTTAAGAAAAGTATCAGGATTCAGATTTGTGTGCTCCATACGGTTGATGCTACCTGAGTACCAACGCTTCCACAGCCGCTTCTTTCCATTTCCCGAATCAAAATATTGTTCAGGCCACCCTGAGATAGAGCTGAGGAAGGACATTAGAAATCAGCAAGCCTTTAACTCTGCTCTTTGGGAAGCCCCACTCTCGTGGATCAGTTTGAGTCTGATCATTGGATTTTAAATCTGGAGCTCAGGGTTAGTAATACAAATTTGATACAGTTGGTAGTTTACAGATGATACCTGAAGCCATAAGCACAGGCAAAAGAGTCTGGAAAGAACACAGACCGGGAGAGAAGGGGCACTGGGCAATTCAAGTCACGCACAAAATGAGATGAATAATAATTCCTATTTCGGACAATTGTAGCCAGGACTAAACATCACCATGTGAAATGGTGAAATCAAATGGCAAAATGTAAGCACTAGCTCTGTTAGTGATTATTATTAAAATTGTGTTTTACAAAATACACTCCTATGGGATATGTGTACAGTTGTTTACCTTCTTGGGTTCAACCACTTAGCACTGTCAGAAAGACACAGGCCCAACATGGTGTCACTTCTCCTAGGCCAAGCTACCAAGCTGGGGCTTAACACCTAATTCCAGTTTCAACCTCTCAGGCCATGGTCCTCAGTAAGATTATGAATAAACTCTGTCTTTCTTAAATATCTGTTGATTTCAATTGACAATAGTAACATGCCATTACGCACTACTTGAAAAACACGACATCTCTGGTGGTTATAGTGAAGGACTAAGAGCTATTAATGATACAAAAAAAATATTGCTTTAATGTTATCTCATTTTCCTAATTATTTGCCACACGTGGAAAATGAGGCATTGAAAGAGAAAGAGTTAAGTAGCATAGGAGCAGCCCACATCCTAGCCTCTATTACCTTCCCTGCAACTGTCTGGTTTCCAAAGCCATTTGGAACTCATTTCAACCACAAAAATCCAAAACATTGTAACTTGTGTTAAAACCTGCAGATTTTACCAAGACTCTTCAAATACACATGAACTAATTAAACATTAATGACAAAGTAACATCTTCTATAGAAACATGTAATACAAAGAATTATTTGTTTACTAGATTGTGACCATCAACTACTATATTCAGAGGGGCTGTCCTCCAGAAAATAGAATTAGCTTTATTTAGGACTGGATATATTTTTGAAAATTAGAATTTACCTATGTTTTAATCAGTGCAAACTCTTGAGGATAAATTGTGATATGTCAGTTTTCATAAAAGTAATCTCAGTATCACAAAGATGAAATACACAAGGATCTACTTCCAAAGAGTTGAGCTGTTTCCTAGGACTACAGCTTGTGCCCAAAGCTTCTGGCTATGATGAAATTGAGCCCATACTCCTGTGACCTGGAGCAGGGCTGCAATAACTTGGATGAAGTCAGGGGGTGTGGAATGTTTCATGTCGTTTGGCCCAAACGTGGTACCTTTGGCACCCTGTAGGCTCTGGCTGTACTGCAGACGGATCATCTAGAACAGCAATGTGGCCTGAACTCCAGACAACCCTTAGGATATTTTAAGGCCTGATTTGAGCTTAGATAGTGGTCTTGAAAGGAATTTTATGACAAAAAGAGCTATTAAAATGCTTTTATTAAACTATTTCAGCATCCTCAGCTACTAAGATGGTTTGATTTTCTTGTTGAAGCCCTTTACCTGACACTACACGGTCAATTTAATGTCATTACACACATTCTAAGTTATAATACCCAATGTGCTTTGAAATATTAAAAATAAATAGAAACTCAAGTACCTTTAATTTGACCAAATATAGTGGTGAGAAAAAAGAAACCCAGCAAATAGTAAAAACAACTCTATAGAAGCTTCAGCAAAAGAAGTATGAAACTTTATGAAACTTTTTATAGTAAACGTGGTACAAAGTAGGTGTGGAAACCAAATGGAATATGAAGACTAGTTCAAATCTTGGATCTAATACTAACTATTATTTGGCCTTAAGTCACTTAACCTCTCTCAGCCTCAGTTTCCTCACTTGTAAGAAGTGGATTGAACTACATTATTTCTAAAGACTCCTCCAGCTCTGACATTCTATAATTACACAAATGTCATTGTTACAAATTTCACTTTGTATGATCTTCATTTTCTATACCACAGTTATTATACACGACCATTTTTGGCCTCCTTATTCTGGTATTTCTTACCATTTGTCCCCACACAGAAATAACTTTTCCCCTTATTCATATGATCATCTCATCTTCAGACCTTTCCAAATTCACTTTAAAATTTTCATTGGCAAGTATTCACTGAAAAGCTTAAGGATTAATTACCTCTTTTTCCACTGTCCAAATTCTACCAGACAACTTGGCCTTGGTCAAATACTCCAGCCCATGTTTAGCTGGTCAATAAGCATTTATAATTCTAGGCATCTATAATTCTACAAAAAGTTAAAGACAACTAGGAGGAAAGTTAGCATATAATTAAACCAGGAAAGAATAATTCTGAAGTACTGTATAAATGAGAGTAGGATAAATACAGTGAAAGTAAACTCTCTAAGAGGTCAGAGTAGAAGAAATCTTAATGTAGGCTGGAGTAACTCATCTTAAGAGAAGAGTAAGAATTGAAATGGCAGAGGAAACCTCTCCATATGAGGCAACCTACACAGAAACCTGGGTACTGAGCAATTAATAATTCCAAAAAGCCTTTCCAGGCGTTTCTTTATTGTAGAGAAAAGAGATAGTCAAAATGTAGAGAAAAAGGAAATTTCTGACCAGGATTCCCACGTGGCCTTAATAGCACCCATTGTAATAAGAGACTGTTTGTTTGCACATCTATGAGATGTTTACTGGGGACAGAGAAGCATGTCAGTCACAGGATTACTGTCTCAGGGGAGGAATGGAGAGGAAACACCCATTCCCATCTCTCCTCAGTTCCTGGTACGTAATTGATTAGGTGTCTACCAGTCACCATAGAGGCCCACCCACAGTGCTTCCCAGTTCTAAGAGCTGGGAAGTAGAGAGCTGTGAGAGCCAGGAGAGCAGGGAGCTTGAAGCCTAGAGGGAGAACTAAGAGAGAATGGCATCTGGTGGAGAGAAGCCATGGGGTCCCAACGTTAGGAGAAGATTAGGTCAGAGCTGGGAGCAGCAGGAAGAAGCACTGGACCCAGCTACTTGTACTTAGCTGGGTGGCTACCATGAGAATAAATGTGGTATGAACCCCTTTTAAAACTCCCAACTTGTTGCCCTTGCCTTTATTCGGTCTCACCGAAATCATGGGAAACTTGCCCCAGGCAGGAATACCCCTCCTCTTGGCGCAACACAAGAGAACTTTCCTAACCAACAGTTTTAGTTACAAGTTTTTAAATATTCAATACTCTGAAGACTTTCAATCTAGCAAAATAGCTTGTTAGAAGAATGTTACTGTCATTCTAAGTAAATCCTCCAAATATACTAGCTGAAGGTGCCACCATCCTCATAAATGACTTCAGAAACCTAAGCTAGTTAGGATGCTATCTCGCTGAGATACCAAACATATCTTATGATCCTCCTCAGATCCCCTCCATACCATTGTCTCATTGTCCCTGAGGCTGACCAAGGACACTGCGGGTGATGGGGAGATCATCTCCACAGACTGCTAATTAGCCATATACCTTGAGTTTCTGGGTTCTCCCATCACTCTCATACCAAAGAATGGAATCTGGCTTTCCAAGTTGTCATCACTGCAGTATAATGACACAACACAGGACTGAGTTGACTCTCCACAGGGTGACCTCTGATAATGGGAAACAACAGGTGGACACACTTGCTCTCCATGTCTGTTCCCATGAACTGTTCTCCCTATGTGGAGATATCACAAGTGGACAAGCATACACACTTGATGATCAACCTGCTGAATCCTTTTGAGGCTCATCATTACATACTGCCAGCAGAGTAATCCAATCACATTAGCTTCTCACAGCTTTTTGCTTCTCTCTTCCCTTACTCTCACTGTTCTGGGATTATACCCTAAAATAAAGCTGTGATACAATGACTTTTAAGAAATACGTATTTGGTCATTCAGATGACCAAAATATATTTCTCAGATATATTTGGTCTTCATCCAAAGTTCCTAAAAACTACTTCAGAGTCATAAAAGTGAAATTGTGGTCTAGTTATGTTAACCCTAGGGTGGGGGCTGGTTGCCAGGGGGCCAACCACGTGATTAGAGGGTGGGAACTTTCAGTCCCAACCCCTGGGAGGGGAGAGGGCAGAGGGGCTGGAGGATGAATTAGTCACTGGTCAATGACTTTGTCAATCATGAGTATGCAAAGAAGCCTTCACAAAACCCACGAGAAGAGCATTTTTCTCCCCTTTTGCATCCTGCTTCACTGTCAGTGTTAGAAATGTTAGGTAGAAAGACAGACATGAGCAGCTAGAAAAGGGGAAGATAAGGTTCAAAGAAAAATCCACTCAAACTCTTCCAGGGTAGGGGGTCCCATGTGAAGACAATAAAGGCTTTGCAGGTCCCAAACCAGATCCCAATGTGGGCACAATTTAACAGAATTAAGAACTGCCCAAATCATACCTCATCATGGGAAAGGACATGCCCACAGAAAGGGATGGCTATATAGAGGGACCTGTAAATCAAATAACCCCACCTTGTCAGTCAAAGACGCAACTCCTAGCCAGAATGTAATATAAAGTCCTCCTGCCTAAAAGTTTGGTGCCTTTGTCTACCTTGATTCTGGCCTGTTCCTCCCTTGGAGGGTATTCAAATAAAACTTTCACTCTGCTTTGCTGTGTCTCTTGCCTTTCAATTCTTTGTTTCAGTGGGGACAAGAACCATAGAGAACAAACTTTACCTGTGACACTTCCACACTTGGGGAACCAGAACACTTTGACCTGCCACTGATCCAGGCCCCAAGCTCCACAAGGATAGAAACTCCTTCATTTGGGACCTTGCCCTATGTATCTCTTCATCTGGCTATTAGCTTGTAACCTTTATTAAACTGGTAAACATAAGTGTTTTCCTGAGTTCTATGAGCAGCTCTAGCAAATTAATCAAACCTAAGGGGGCAGGTTGTGGAAACCTCCCATCGTAGCCAGTTGGTCAGAAGCACAGGTAACTGCCTGGGGCTTGTGACCAGCATCTAGAGTCAGGGGAGGAGGGCCATCGTGTAGGACTGAGACCTTAACCTGGGGAATCTGGTGCTGTCTCTGGGCAGAGAGTGTCAGGATGGAGTTTATCTCGGACACCCTGCTGGTGATCAAGAATTGCTTGGTGTAATGTGTGGGACCTTCCCCATGCCCCCCACAGCCACACACACTGGAATTTGGAAATGACCAAATTGTTCCCACCTAACTTAATTCCTGCCTCAGGCTCTGGTTTCTAAAGAACCCAGGCTAAAACAGAAACACGGCCCAAAAGGAAGGAAAGAATCTTGGATTCATAATTGAGACACATTGATTCTATTCTTGGTATCCCTGGCTCTATTAATTAGCTATTTAACCTTAAACAAGTAACATTCTGAGATCTATCTGTAAAATGGGCTAGGAGACAGAGGAAAAGAGCCTAGGCTAAACGATTGCTGGGTCACTTCCAGCTCCAGTGTTTTATGCTCTTTAGTAATTTTACAACCCAAAGCTTCAAATAACCTGTTAGAAGATTGATCAGCATGAAAAACATTGAGTCCTTACTGTATCCCAATTCATTTGACCACAGCAGTGGCTTGGATCAGCCTTATGAAATGTAACTATAACTAAATTTTAGACAAAATTCTCTTGGCTCTGAAACAGGGCCATTTTCATTACCATCAGCAGCCAATAACATTTAATGTGTGACAGATATTTTGCAATTTAACCAAATATCACAAATGCAATAAAACAAAGCCACAGAAGGACTTATGAGAATTATTATAAGACCACATCTGTTCAGTGGGAAAGTTATAAATTTGTGAGTATTTTTAAAAATCAGTAGTATCAAGTGAAAAAAGCCAGACACAAAAGACCACATACAGTATGATTCCATTTTAATGAAATGTTCAGCTTAGGCACATCTACAGAGACAGAAAACAGTTTCATGGTCACCTAGGACTGGAAGTCGGGGAAATGGAGAGTGACTGCTAATAGTTAAGGGTTTCTCTGGGGGGTGATGAACATATTCTAAAATTAGATCATGGCAATGGTTATATAACTGTGAATATGCCCCCCAAAAAACATTAAATTAGATCCTTTAAATGAGTGAATTGTATGATATGTGAATTTTATCTCAAATCTGTTAAAAAGGTATTGGAGTTGTTTTTTCACAGGGAGGATAAGGAACAAATGAGCATTCTTCTCTGAGGACAGAGGATTGTAAAGAACTTTAGTTATTTATATATTTTAAAAGGCTCTGGAAGAGGACATACACAGTAACTTTACCTGGTTTCTGTTTGATACTAAATTCCCCCAAGCAGCAAAGAGCCTTGGGGACAGACCACAGGAACAACTTAGGGATTTGTGCAACTGGCAGATAGTTTCAAAGTGAATAAGTGCAAGATGACACTAGTGGGAGCCCCAAGTACAGTCAGTCAACAACTACAAAAGGGACCTGGGGGAGAGAATAGGTTATTCAATTCAACAGACATTTTGAGGACAGCTATCACATACAAGGTACTGTTTTAAGAGCAGTAGTGAGAGGGGAATACAAAAATGGCATAATAGATTCCCATTCCCACTTCTACTTCAACGAGCCTCTAACTGGTAAAAGAGGGAACATGAACACTGCAAAGCCAGATGAATAAAGGCTATGACAGAGTCTGAATAGGTACCAGAAGGGTCAAAAGGAGGCTTTATCCAGAAAAGAAATGGCTTTTTTTCTCTGGGCTTTCAACATTTGAGAGTATCAATCCAATATGCCACCACACCCTGAAAAACCAATTAAATAATGGGAACCATACAAGGAAGATAATAAATAACTTATTCTACCTCATTTAAAGCAAGAGATACTCTTAGTATGGATCATTACACTTGATGAGAACTAGACTAAGTCTTCATTTATATAGAGATAAGTTCCCTGACAAGTCCTTGGCTTCAAATCCAGAAGCACCTTTTTCTTACAGTATTGAGGGTTCAGAGTTAGCCCCTGAACACTTGGCTACAAAAACAGCCAAAAGTGTGAATGAGCTGCAAGATGATCAGATGGCTGTTTGTAGGAAAAGACTTCCTCTGATTTGCTGACACATCTACTCTCACAAAGGAGACAAGAAAGCAGAAGGAAAAGAAGGTAAGGGGAGAGAGCTGTCAGACAGCGACAGAGACTGGAAGCGGAAGCAGAGATTGGAAATGACAGGTGGCAAGGTTGCAAGGGGCAAACACTGGCACAGAAGAAAGCCAGTTACAAAAGAGGGAGAAAAGAAAGTCATTCTACACTCTAATCCAGCAAAGAGTTACCAGCTCATGAAAAGCCCTTGAAGAGCACCTAAGGACATGTGCGTCTGCCCAGAAGCCTGCTGACCAAGGCAGTTCAAGAGTCCCTGGGGAGAAGGGGCTCTCTTCGGTGCCGAGCCACAGAGGGACGAACCTAATCAATCATTCAGCTTCACGCCACACACAAAACACTGATGTTCCTAAATAGGACCCTGAAACGAGAAAAGTTTAAGTCAAGACAAACATTCTCTGTTTAAAGAGGCCCATGGTACAAATGTTTTCATGCAAAATTAAAGTAAAAACGTTTGGGGCATAAGTCATCAAATCCTCAACTACATGGCAAACTAATTTTTTAAGTCCCCAAATGGTTTATTCCCTAATGACTTTGGACAATAAAAATTTCATTCCATAATGGAACAAGAAGGCAGCTAAAAGATAAAAATGACAATTCTATGAGGACAATCTGAAAAAAGACAAGGTCAGAAGCCATTTAATTACACTGAAAGAATAAGAAAGAAAAACAAAAGAAGATCCCTTGCATACTAACTTATTCTCCAAATCTGAATCTAGGGGCCTGTGCTCTGAGAGGAACTAAGACAGGCCCCTATATATTTATCTTTACAAATACAAGCTCAGTGCAGGAAGGAACTGTTTCATGTTGGTCTATCCTCCACAGTCCTTAAACATAGTATCTTACATACAATATAAACTCCAAACTGCTACACGCTTCCCTGCCATTTAACTAAAGTTTTCCATATATACCAGCTGCTACTTTTGATTAGCTCACAAAAAGAGTATACAGCAGTCTTCTATATTTTTCAGCTCTTGGCAGAAAGATACATCAATGGGGAAATCCTATGTCCTTTCTGCTTCTCTACTTCATGTGATTTACAGATGTGATTTTATCATGTTTTCTTTTCTCCCAATTCCCTCAACCCAGACATGCCAGCTTCTCTCAATATCGTAGTTACTTAAATCTGACTCCCTCCCAGTCAAAATCTAGGAGCAGGTTTCTGATTCAGGCTTCAAATCATCTGAAAGAGATTATGGTTTCATTCCAGGCTAAAAGAAGGCAAACTGTAATGCCAACTGATCTCTCAGAGGTTCAGTCCTAATCAAAAGTGTTGTTGATCCCAGGCTTCACCGAGATAAGAATCAGTAAACCGTGCAAGTGGTCCCCCACTATTAGTCTGACCCTTTCACTGGACTATTATCATTATCCTTTGTACTTTGAATTGTTTAAGACTTCTGATAGGATATAAATGTGTGATCATTCATCCTGGCCTGTCATCCAGTCCAGTTCACGTCTGCTGTCAGGGAATACAGTTTGACATTTGAATTAGAGCACCCACTTCTATTATTGTGTACTATAGCTATTGTACTACAAAACTGTACTATTTTTCTCCAAAGAAGAAATTCAGATGGCCAATAGGCACATGAAAAGATGCTCCACATCGTTAATCATCAAGGAAATGCAAATTAAAACCACAACGAGATATCACCTCACACCAGTTAGGATGGCCAACATCCAAAAGACAAACAACAACAAATGCTGGTGAGGATGTAGAGAAAGGAGAACCCTCCTACACTGCTGGTGGGAATGTAAACTAGTTCAGCCATTATGGAAAGCAGTATGGAGGTTCCTCAAAAAACTCAAAATAGAAATATCATTTGACCCAGGACTTCCACTCCTAGGAATTTACCCAAAGAAAACAAGTTCTCAGATTCAAAAAGACACATGCACCCTTATGTTTACTGCAGCACTATTTACAATAGCCAAGATATGGAAACAACCTAAGTATCCATCAGTAGATGAATGGATAAAGAAGGTGTGGTACATATACACAATGGAATACTACTCAGCCAGAAGAAGGAAACAAATCCCACCATTTGCAACAACATGGATGCAGCTGGAGGATATTATGCTCAATGAAATAAGTCAGGCAGAGAAAGACAAGTGCCAAATGATCTCCCTCATTTGTGGAGTATAACAACAAAGCAAAAACTGAAGGAACAAAATAGCAGCAGACTCACAGACTCCAAGAAGGGAGTTACCAAAGGGGAGGGGTGGGGGAGGGTGGGTGGGGAGAGAGGGAGAAGGGGATTGTGGGGTATCATGATTAGTGCACCTGGTGTGTGTGGGGTCACGGGTAAGACAGCGTAGCACAGAGAAGACAAGTAGGGACTCTGGCATCTTACTACACTGATAGACAGTGACTGCAATGGGGTATGAAGGGGACTCGATAATAAGGGTGAATGTAGTAACCACATTGTTTTTCATGTGAAACCTTCATAAGAGTGTATATCAATGACACCTTAATAAATAAATTAAAAAGTGTACTATTGTTCATTGGAATAAAATAGTCTAGGATGGGGTTGGATGGATTTCGCAGGCTTTTTGCTTTGGACTTTGAATCTTTGCTATAGTCTTGTCTAATAGTGAGATGCATTTATTTATCTCATACGTTGCTAAATCTGTAAGATGACTAGCAATCACTTTTCACCACAATTTCCTGACACAAATAATTAATACTTTCCTTTCAAAGAGATAACGCAAGGTGTTTGCTGATAAAATGAAGTGTGTAGGAACACAAGTAGTTGGATGTTGACCAACATCTCTCCATTTCCCCCATCTCTCAGTCCCTAGCAATGACTATTCTACTTGCTGTTTTTACAAGCTTGGCTTTTTTTACATTCCACATGTAAGTGGGAACAGACAGTATTTGTCTTTCTGTGTCTGACTTATTTAACTCAGCATAATGTCCTCAAGGTCCATCCATGTTGCAAAAGGCAGGAAGATTTCCTTCTTTGTCTACAGTTGAACATATGTCTAGTATTCTTCCCACAAATCTGTAACTCTCATCTAATCATAATAACAGACCAACCCAAATTGAGGGTCATTCTACAAAATCATCTGACCAATATTCTTCAGAACTGTCAAGGTCATAAAAATCAAGGAAAGGATGAGCAACTAGCATAGACCAGAGGAAACTAAGCAGACATGATGTCCTGTGGTACCCTGAATTGGATCCTAGTACAGAAAAAAGGACAGTAGCAGAAAAACAACTGAAATCTAAATAAAAAATGGTTAAGATAACAGCAATGTAGCAATGTTGGTTTCTTGATTTTGACAAATGTACCAGGTAAACACAAATGTTAACAACAGTAGAAACTGAGTGGAGGGTATATGGGAGCTTTCTATACTATTTGCAACTTTCTGTAAATCTAAAATTATTCCAAAATAAAAAGGTTATATTTTTTTAGTAACTACTGTTTAAAAAATCCTGTACCTGAAAAAAAAATTAAAAATTGCAGCTGCATAAGATAAGTTTATATATTACTCTGTAAAGCATGACTTTTCAGTTAGATCAAATGACTATTAATTTTTAAGATCTTTATTAACAGATGCTTGCCATTTGTTAATTTTGAAAAAATCAAGTTATCAGCTTATTACAAGTAAAAAATGAGGTTCTTAAAAATCTCAACTTGACCATACATGAAACAATTAAAAAACCTTTAATGGTGCATTGAGAAAAAACAGACTTAAAACAAACAGAAAACACGTTTGTTATTACCAAAAAGAGAGATCTTTAGGTAAAAATAATAAAAGCCCCATGCTGTGCAGATAATGCAGATAGTTCTGGTTATCTGCCCAATGGACAAAAAGCAAGCACTTACCGTCTTCAGCTCCAATCTTTCGTTCATTTCTTATGGCTAGAATTTCATATTGATTTCTTTTCGTTGGATGACCAACCAGATGGTGGTAGAGAAGAGATGGAAAGCCGGCATTTACCACTCAGCTGGTGGATCGTCAGCTTTTGTCTCTTTGCCATCTTGTGGTTCAGGGTTTTTGGGCATCTGCATGGTAATTGAAGTTGTGGTGGCACCAGCGTTGAGGTGTTGCTGACCTTGGGTCTCATCTCCTTGATTTTCCTTATCCTCTTCATTGCCACCCTCTCTCGACTGTCTGGTGAGGATGCCACCTGTGGAATCCCGGTAACCCTGATACATATTCTGTCTCACTGGTCTGCCTGCTCTCCCGCACCCTGGTTGTCAGCACCCTCTGGCACTTCTCCCTGCACAGGAAGGTTGGGATACTGTGGTTGACCCCATAGGGTCTCTGCATGTAGTGAGGTGGGCACCTCGTCTGCGGCAGGGCTGTGCTGTTGGGCCTGGCCTTTGGGAGCACTCCCCCATCCCTCACTGTTCTGGCAGTTCTGCTGGTAACTTGAGTGGAGGCCCCCTGCGATGTAGATGTCTATGATGCTTACAGTCCACTGTGTATTTACTGCCTTGCACTGGAACTCCACAGGGCCTGTAACATCTGCTGCCTCCGCACCCTTTTCTCCTTCCACAAGGTCAAGCTCCACAGTCTCGCCATGTCCGGCACTGTGAAGCTACTTCCCGGCATTGTTATTCCTTAGGGCAGTCGGCTGTACAAGTACATCTTCGTTTGGGCCATTCCTGTTGATGAAACCGTATCCGTTTCTGACACTGGACCATTTTACTGTTAGCAAAATCTCCCTTGCGATGACCTCCTCGTGGCTGCCGACAGGTGCAGCAGCCATGAGGCCACTTGGGCCTCGGCTCCCTGCACCTCCGGCGGTGGGGCAGGCCTGCAGTCTGCAGTGCCAAGGGCGGGCGGGGGCTGCTGGGTCCCGGCTGTGCCGCTCACGGTGGCGGAGCTGCGGCTCCTCCCAGGGTGTGATGGTAAAACCGGCGGCAGTGCAGCTCTTCAGGCCTCTCTGGGGTCTGTGCTCTTTGCTCCCGCTACCCGATTGACTATTTTTCAGTGTGAAATTATTTTCTTTCATTCCAGTTCCAAATAGGAATTTGGTTAGTTTCAATAAAGGAATTTTGTTCCCCATGTACTCTGGAATATCTTAACTTGTGGGAAGACTCTTTTGTTGGAACACCTAATTTTAACTGGATGAATTTATATTTTGTAATGAACAGAATGAAATTGAACTCTTAAAATCAAATACTTTAAGGATATGAACAGACACTTCTCCAAAGAAGAAATTCAGATGGCCAACAGGCACATGAAAAGATGCTCCACATCGCTAATTATCAGGGAAGTGCAAATTAAAACCACAATGAGATATCACCTCACACCAGTTAGGACGGCCAACGTAGAAAAGACTAGGAACAACAAATGCTGGCGAGGATGCAAAGAAAGGGGAACTCTCCTACACTGCTGGTGGGAATGTAAATTAATTCAACCACTGTGGAAAGCAGTATGGAGGTTCCTCAAAAAACTAAAAATAGAAATAACATTTGAGCCAGGATTTCCACTCCTAAGAATTTACACTAAGAAAACAAGATCCCTGATTCAAAAAGACATATGCATCCCTATGTCTATCGCAGCACTATTTACAATAGCTAAGAAATGGAAGCAACCTAAGTGTCCATCAGTGGATGAATGGATAAAGAAGATGTGGTACATATACACAATGGAGTATTATTCAACCTTAAGAAGAAAACAAATCCTACCATTTGCAACAACATGGATGGAGCTAGAGGGTATTATGTTCAGTGAAATAAGCCAAACCGAAAAAGACAAGTATCAAATGATTTCACTCATATGTGGAGTATAAGAACAAAGAAAAAAACTGAAGGAACAAAACAGCAGCAGACTCACAGAACCCAAGAATGGACTAACAATTACCAAAGAGAAAGGGACTGGGAAGGGTGGGTGGGAAGGGAGGGATAAGGGGAATAAGGGGCATTACGATTAGCACACATAATGTGGTGGCTGGGAGGGGGCACAGGGCAGGCAGTATAGCACAGAGAAGACAAGTAGTGACTCTATAGCATCTTACTATGCTGATGGACAGTGACTACAATGGGGTACGTGGTGGGGACTTGATAATGGGGGAATCTAGTAACCACAATGTTGCTCATGTGATTTTATATTAATGATACAAAAATAAAAAAAATTTTTAATCAAATACTTTAAGTCTCCAACTTTGTGGTTCTTTTTCAAAACTGTTTTGTCTATTCTAGGTTCTTTGCATTTCCACATGATTTTTTAGCATCAATTTGTCAGTTTCTTTTTTAAAAAGCCATCTGGGAAGAGTTTGTATAGAACTGTAAAACTCACCCGTACATCCACCTCGGACTAGAGGTTTCTTTTTGGTTCCAGGGTTTCTAACTATCAATTAAATTTCAAAAGACATAGGGCTAGTCCTGAGTGAGCTTTGGTCATTTGGGTCTTTCAAGAAATCTGTCATTTCATTTGTCAAAATTACTGGCATAAATTTATTCATGTATGTATACATTTTAACGTAATAACAAAACAAAAAGTATTCTCTATTTAAT
Organism: Smutsia gigantea; assembly: GCA_032199065.1. Taxonomy (NCBI): domain Eukaryota; kingdom Metazoa; phylum Chordata; class Mammalia; order Pholidota; family Manidae; genus Smutsia; species Smutsia gigantea. Next base: position 50,769 of record JAVSCE010003806.1, read on the forward strand.
GGAATTTGATCTAAGTTAGAGGAAGTATTTTTTTCAACTAATGATATGTGGTTTATACAGAAGAGTCAATAATGTCACATTTACGAGCCATGAAATGCAACTGTGAAGATGATCAGGAGCAATTTTGTAAAAATACTAAAAACAGTACGTTCATTTTTAAATCAATACACTCTTGAGAAAAGTACCAGTGGTTTGACAATAGACACAGATGCAGTTAAGAAAATGATTAAAGTATGTAAATATGTCAAGAATGATTATTTTTATTATTTTTTAATGTTTAGATAATCAATATAAAGTTTTTTCTTTAATTTTTGCTTTGATGTACATGTAGTATGTGTGTGTTTTGGAAAAAAATTGTTTTTGGGAAATAGTTTTTTGAACAGACTATTTTATAGTCCACCAATGTAACCAATTTCCAGTCAAGAAACAAATATTTTGAAAATTACATCATTTTAATTATCTTAAGAACCCTCTTTCATTCTTAAATGTGAATTAGGATGATAAACTATTTGGTTAACCTAGGTATAACCCACTCCCTCAGATCAGTATTAGGATGACTTTCTGAGGTTTTCCTATGACTTTACTGACCTTAAAAGTTATCTTCAGTAATCCTGAAAACAAAACAAAACAAAACACAGAAACAGGTCAAACAGATATGGTCCTTGGCATAGGATAGAAAGTTTTTATATAATCAGGAAAAGGATGCACTATTCATAACAGGTTTTCCATTTGGAAACTTACACAGAAAATCATATGTATTACAGTTAGATCCCTGCCTTACATTCCAACACAAAAATAAACATCAAATAGATAGAAGACCTAAATTTGAGGTGTAAAACATTAAAACTAATAGAAGAAATCTTTACTCAGCATGGATTCCATAATGGATTTCTTAAGTAAGGCATATTTTATAAGACTGGTAAAGTCAATTACATCAAGATTCGAGTTTTATACAATCAAACATATAAACAACAAAGTTAAAGAGATTAGCAACCGATTAGGAGAAGCCAATTGCAACATATATAACAAAGAAATAATATCCAGACTTTGTTATGAACTACCACAAATCAGCAAGAAAATAAAGTTATTTATGGAACATGAAACTCATGTGGCCAAGAAACATGAAAAGACCGTCAAACTCATTAGTAGCTGGGCTTGAATTGCAAATTAAACCCACCAGGAGGGCAAACATTTAAAAAAGTAGACAGTTTTAAGTGTAGGTGAGGAAGTAGAGATAAAGGGAATCTCCATACACTCCTGGTAGAAATGTAAACTAGTACAACATTTTGAAGAGTAATGTGGCACCATCTAGTAAATTTGAAAATGAGCATATCCTATGATCCAGCAATTTCAATTCTAGATATAGAATTACGGAACAGCACTGTTCAACAGAAATCTAAGCAAACCACACATGTAATATTAAATGTTTCAGTAGCCAAATTAAAGAAACGTGAAAGAAACAGGGAAAATTAATTTTAATAATATTTTATTTAATGTAATACATTCACAACAGTATCATTTCAACATGTAATTAATTATCAGGGTATAATTATGAAGTATAAAGAAATTTTTATATTATTTTTTCATACTAAATCTCATGTATATTTTATACTTACAAAGCTTCGCAATTTGGACTAGCCTCATTTCGAGTTCTTAATAGCCATGTGTGGCTAGCTAGTGACTATTGTATTGGATAAGCACAGCACAAGAGCCTTGCTACTCAAAGGATCACCATTACCTACCTAGAAATGTTAGAAATGCAGAATCTCAGAACCCCAGACCTACCGAATCAAAACCTGCAGTTTAACAAGATCACATGGTGATTCATATAAACATTAAAAAGTTTGAAAGACAATGCCCTAGAGCAAAATTTCTCAACAGATGAGATACAGCAAGATATTATAGGTATGCTTAAATAATGACTCTTTCTGCCCACAGGATGGCAGTTGGGCTGAATTAGCCAGAGACCCTACCATTTACCTTCTCATCTGTTTACCACATGGTGCCATGCAAAAATCCTTTTCTGTTTTTGTCTTGACAGACAAAAAGTTTGGGAAGCCCTGCCCTAGAAAATCTCTCACACAGATACACAATGAGATATTGTCCTCTGAAAAACAATGTATAAAAGAAAAAAACCTAACATCCATCAGTGGGAGGTGAGATAAATTGTGATAAATTCTTATTATGGAATACAACATAGTTGTAAAAATGAACTAGATCTGAAGATATGACATGGTCAGACACTGACGATAGTTGTTGACTTCAGGGAGGGAAAGAAAGGAAGACAGCTGGGAAGAGAACATAGGACACTTCAATTATTATAATTTTAATCTTTAGAATTTTCTAAAGCAAATATGAAAAAATGTTTACATTTCCTCATTTGGGGTGGTGTATGGGACTGTATCTTACTATTTTTGAACTTTTTTATATTTGGAGAGTTATTTCTCAAGAAAGGCAAACCCAACCCAACAAAAATAAAATACACATATAATTCCAAATAAAATAAATATATAGAATAAAAAGTCATAATTCATTTCTTCCCTCAGTCTCAACATTTTCCCTAGAGTTAACCATAATTGACAGCGTGGTGTATATCATTCCAAACAACTTTCTATACATTTATAAATATCTAACTTCTATATACTAATGGGCTCTTACAAAAGAGAACACTGAATATATTTTTGGGACTTGCCCTTTTTACTTAATATATGGTGGACACCTTTCTTTGTCAGAACTTATCTAACTAGCACATTCTTTTTAATAGCTACATAGTATTTCATTGTATAGATAATCATAATGTATTTACAAGTAGTAATTGAAAATTGGAAAGCACTTTTATCTGAAGATAAAGCCAAGATTTTTAAAAGTTTTTAAAATTGTTTTTATTTTTCTCTCATTTCTATCAAATAAATTTGGTGATGATACAAAGACAGTCTGAAAGTTGCCTCTACTTCTCCCTTCAGAAGGGACATAAGCAAATAACTTAGAAGAAATAAAAGGAAAAAAATCCTATTGAAATAATATTCAAAAGCACACTGTAGTCTTCCATTACTTTACTTCCATTTCAAATTCAACTTTTAGAAAGAGAAAAAACTGTTTTGGGTATCCAAATAACAAATCCCTTTTAAGCCCCAGAATTTAAAGATCACTGAATAATGAAAATTATGTAATGCCTTGTACTCAGGCTGCTCTGGAAATTATTTTTGAATTCTCACACTATTACCATTAACAAACACCAGCTGTGGGCTCATAGTATCCTGGGTATATTACACAATAAAAACATAGACAGGATGTCGCAGCACATATGCCATGTGCACAGCTTGGTGCTAATTAGTATCACTGTGAGTACATATTTATTGAGGAAGATGATGTAGTGGTTGGGGGCACAGACCCTGGAGTCAGTCTGCCTAGGTTCTAATCTTGGTTCAGTCATTCATGTAATGGGTGACCTTCAGCAAATGATTGAAGCCCCATTTCCTCCTTTGAAAAGAGAGGGAAATATCTCACAAACTTGCTATGAGAATTAAAAGAAACAATAAATATATATTATTTAGGCAAGTTTTCTACCCCTTACTAAGCACTCAATAGATACTAGGGATTACCATTATTAGTATTATTGAATAATTATAATACTATAGGAGTTCTATTACTACTTAAGGTTACAAAAAATATGGAAGTTTCCTGGCTTTCAATAGCTTACAATTCAGAAATTAATTTGAATATCCCCAGATGGGAAGATAAAACAACGAAGAGTATCATGTTCCTAGTCACACCTAAAAATTAAAACAAAATCACTTCTCAGTTGCCCCACACAAACAGGTAAATAATTAATTTCCTTATTTGGGTACCAAATAGTTAATAACACTATGCATATAATAGAGGTTGTGGATACAATCTGGTACAGGGTTGACCTTAAGTTTTTTAATATAAAAATTTGAGATTGGGTTTATTCTTGAGTACACATGGATTTTGGTCATGATACTGATTTCATGACCTACCAATCCACTAATTGTTGCTTTAGGAGGCAGCTCGGGGGGCATCTGCCCACCAACTATTTGCATATAAACTGACCCACATTTTGTAGGAGATATTTTTAAACTTTAAAGGTCAATTTATGCAATACTTTGCAGTTTACAAAGTTCCTGCAACTCACTACTCTTTCTCTATAATTGGGAGGTGAATATGACATCCTTCATAACAATTCTGGGGCCTTCATTCAGAACAGATGATACAATCTGTCACATAAGGTGACTCCACATCATTTATTCAACCAGTTCCTTTTCTCCTTTTTTTTTTCCCTAGTGCTTTGAAAATAAAGAATATATTTGCTATACACTGATTAGTTTTAAAAGGCAATACTGACATGCAGGAAAATGAGGTTTTGAGCTTGTGTTCTGATTCACTGTAAAGCTAAAGCATACATTACCTTCTCAGCTTCACCAATCCCTGTCTACCTCATGTTTTCTGCCTTATCTTTTCCAGATTTTTCTCCAAGGACGCATGGTTGTTTTCAATTCAATTCCAATCAATCAAAAGATACTTACTCAGTACCTACTAGATCTAAAGTCCTATCTGGTTGCTAAAGAGGGTCCAGAGATGGACAAGATACTACTTTCTGCCTTCAGAAAGCTTAAGATCTATTTTTTAAAGCTACAACACAAGACAGACTAATAAAGGTCACACAGAAGTTTGCAGTGTGGTAGGGATTTAAAGACTGGATAGTGTATTATGGTGGAAGGGGGAGAAGATGGTGAAAAGAGACTTCAAGGAATCTGAGTAAAGACAGAATTTCTAAAGGAAGACAGGAAGGAAGACACGCATTCTGGGGATCAGGCATTCTGGGGAGCAGGCAATAGGCAGGAAGCCAGGGAGGATGTGTTCCAGGAAGAGTGAGTTGTCCAGATGTTTCAGAGTTGAGAGAACATGTTACAAAGGACTTTGAATATTAGGCTAGGGAGTCCTAGAGACATGTTGGTATTAAATATATCATCAAAAGTTTGGGGGCAGGAGAGTTAAGTGATAAGAACTTCACTTTGGGAATATTTATCTGATGGGAAGTGTGTAAGATGAGTCAAAGTGGGAGACTGGGGACCTGGAGACCACTGAGAAGGTTATTGCAATATTTTAAGTGAAGTGAAATGGTTCTTTTAAGTTTTAAAAGTAAAGGGGGAAAAGTCAAACAGGTTGGTAGGTTAAAGGAAAAATCTGGGGAAAGTCTCCCCTCTCCCCCATCTTTCTTTAAAGTGAAACAGAGACTTGGAGAGTAAAATGAAGGCAAAAAAGAAAGAATACTATAAGGAAGGAGAAACTATTGACGCTTGGAGGGAGAAAGAGGTAAATCATTGAATCAAAGTCCTCAAGGTAAGGATGGAATGGCCCAGGTGGAGGTGCTCATCTTAAAAAGGAAAAGTAAAATTTTGTATTTCAAAGAAGAGTGTGACAAGAGGAGGGATAATGAAAATACATACAACTCATGAAGTCGAAACAAAGGAAGTTGAGGAATTTATGGCAAATAATCTCAGCCTCCTCAGAAAGTAGAAGGCAAGTTCATCTGAGCAAAGTAAAGGAACTACAGAGAGACTAGGAACTTGCTGTGAAACGAGGGCACTTGGAAAAGATCAAAGGGGATACAGAGTAAAAATGTTCGATTAAATAATTGCTTATATACCTAAAGCAAATGCAACCAAAGGACAAATAGTTAAAATTGCCTTATTCGAAATTAATAACTTTTGTGCTTCAAAAGATAATTGAAAATACAATCCACAAAATGGGAGAAAATATTTGCAAATCATGTATCTGATAAAGGTGCAGCATCCAGAATAAGTAAAGAACTCTGGCAACTCAACAATGATAAGACAAATAACCCAATTAAAAAATGGGCAAAGGATTTGGGTTGACATTTCTCCAAAGAAATACAAATAGCCAATAAGCACAGGTGAAAATGCTCAACATCATAAGTCATTAGGGAAATGCAAACCAAAAACACAGTGTGGTACTGCTTCACACCCACTAGAATGAGCATAATCAAAAACAGTAGCCATAATAAAAAATAACAAACATTGGTAAGGGTGTGGAGAAACTGGAACTCCTATATATCACTGGTGGAAGTCTAAAATGGTACAGACATTTTGGGAAACAGTTTGGCAGTTCCTCATACAGTTGAACATCGAGTTACCATATGACCCAGTAATTTCATTCCTAGGGATATCTCAAGAGAAATGAAAATATACATCCACACAAAAACTTGTACACAATGTTCATAGTAATATTCATAATAGCAAAAAATTGAAACAATTTAAATAACCATCAATGAAGAATAGATCAACAAAGTGTGGGATTTCTATACAATGGAATATTATTCAGTCATAAAAGTGAATGAACTGGTGATATATTCTATGACATGGGTGAATCTTACAAACATTATGCTGAATAAAAGCAGCCAAACACAAAAGGCCACATATTACATGATTCCATCTACATGAAATGTCCACAACAAGCAGATCCATAGAGACAGAAAGTAGATTAGTGGTTTCCAGGGATGAGGGAATGGGAGGTTGGGGGAATCTGGAGTGACTTCTCACATGTAGGTGGTTTCTTTTCTCAGTGCTAAGAATGTTCTGGAATTATGCAGTGTGATGGTTGTACAACTTTGTGAATATACTAAAAACCACTGATATGAACACTATAAACAGGTGAATTTTATGATATCTGAATGACATAAAAAAAAGATTGCAGCAGTGAGTTTAGACAACTTGCATTTTGTCCTACATCTATTCAGAAGGGAATCATGATTTTCTCAGGTTATAAGTCACACAAGTCAAACTGTAGGAGTTACTCTGACCAGGGTATTGGCAAGGAGCGAATGACAAAGAGTCAGAGGAATCAACAGCACATTGTTGAAATGGGTATCTATAAAAGCCCAGAGTCTTTGAAAACCTAACAATAACAATGTTAAAACACAAACAATGCAAACAGAAAAAGGGCAAAAAATAAAAATTAAAAAAGAACATACGTTTCACAGAAGAGGATACACTGGTATGAAAACTTATTCAACATCATTAGCCATCAGGGAAATTTAAATTAAAACCACAATGAGATATCAGCCACATCTCTCAGAATGACTAAAATAAAAAATAATGACAACACTAAATACTGGTAAGGATGCTAAGAAACTAGATTATTTATTCATTGTTGGTGGGAATGTAAAATGGTACAGCCACTCTGGAAAACAGCTTGGCAGTTTCTTATAAAACTAAGCAGGAACCTTCCAGATAACCCAGCAACTGCACTCCTGCGCATTATGCCAGAGAAATTAAAACCTGTGTTTACACAAAAACTTTTACACAAATGGTCACAGCAGCTTTATTCATAGGACGGAAAACTGGAATCAACCCAGAGGTCCTTTAACTAACTGGAAAGCTTAAACAAATTGTGTTATACCATATACTACTGGGCAATAAAAAGAAAACTTGTTACAACAGCCTGGACAAATCTCCAAGGAATCATGCTGAGTGAAAAATAAACAACCCCAAAAGGTTACATATAGTATAATTCTATTTATATGATATTCTTAAAATGGCAAAAATTATAGAAGTGAAGAACAGATTAGTGTTGCCAGGGGTGAGGGATGGGAGGGTGGGAGAGAGGAAGGTGGCTATAAATGGGCAGTAAGAGGGATTCCTGTGCTTACAGATCTGTTCTGAGTCTTGACTGTATCAATGTCAATATTCTAGTTGTGATGTTGTACAATAGTTTTGCAAGATATCATTGGGTGAAACTGGGTAAAGGGTACTGGATCTCCTATTATATCTTACAATTATGCATGTGAACCTACAATTATCTCAAAATAAGTAGTTTAATAAAAAAGTTCAGGTTGGGCTTGAAGAAAGCCAAATCAAAATCTGACATGTCATGTCCTATCTATAATATGAGGATTATATTACTTACTGAAAGAATTTTTAAATATATATGTAGAGTGAGTACATTCTGGAACACAAGGTCCCTTCATGATAGATGGTAGTTTAATATAACTTCTACCATTATTGAAATGGCTTAGGAACTGCAAATAGCTTGCCATTTCCAGAGGACTTTTTATCAAAGTCTGTGAATGCATGCATAAAGCCCTTGAAGTACACATTTATGATACCTAAAACCCAAAAGAAACCAAACCCCTAAGGCAAGCTGGGCCTTCTCACTGAGAGACCCCTTCTGTTCATGAATATTGTAAGTCATGAAAGACTGGGTCTAAATGGATTTAATGTTTATATAAGTCAGAGAACTGCAGTTAAGGGTCAGTGGTAACATAGACGTCAGCAAAATGTGCTCTGGAGCCTGACTGCCTGGATTTGAATTCCACCTCATCAATTACTAACTATGTGACCTTAGGCAAAACCAAGTATCTTTCTGGACCTCAGCGGCCACATACAGAATCAGAGTTATACATATACATTACTTTAGCATAGCACTTCGATAAGTACTCAATAAATGTTAATTATTAGCAATTAAAAGGGGCTGTAATAATTAACCAGTGGAGTCTTGCCTTTCCTGCAACAGAAGGAACCACCTCAACAACATTCCCAACATCCTATCCAACCCTTACTTGAATCTAGCGATGGGTAGCTCACTGCTTTCCAAGGCAATCTATTGCATTTAGGCAGCCGCAATCATTAGAAAGTTGTTTCTTCTGTTTTTATTCCAAATCTTTCCTTTCACTTCAAAACTTTAGTCTTGGTTCTGCCTTTTCAAGCTATGAAAACTGTCTGGGCCCTCTTCCACAGTCACATATTTGGCACCTGCTATCTCATCATCTCACGAGATTTGGAAACTAGTCTGCTCTTCTCTTCGTCCTGTGACTTAGGACACATGTCCCTGAGTCTGTTTCCTCATCTCAAAAGTTAGAGTTCCATGTTAAACAATCTCTAAGGTTTTTTTCACCCCAGCTGCAAGAACTAGATTTTGCTCACGACTTTGTCCAGTTATTCTGTTGTTCTCTCCAGCAGGGTTCAGTCCCCTCATCACCTCGGCCTCCCCTTGAATTTGCCTCCACTGGCTAACATCCTTCAAAACATAATCCCCAGAACTGAACATAAAACTAAAGTTCTGGAAATCATAGTCCAAAGTACTGTAAAACTCTCTCCTCCCTACCTGATGCAATTTGGGGCTAACATTTTACTTCTTTGCTTTATGGTAGCTAACTAAAACCTCTGGGTCTTTTTGCCATAAAATTCTATGTTCTCCATCTTCTATACCCATAGTTGATTTTTGGAGTCTCAGATCAGGATTTTATATTTATTTCTGTTAATGTCATCTTTTTAAGCTCTGTTCCATCATTTCGCCCATGAAGTTTTGTTTTGTTTTTTTCTTTTTTTTTTATTAAGGTATTATTGATATACACACTTATGAATGTTTCACATGAAAAACAATGTGGTTACTACATTCACTCATATTATCAAGTCCCCACCCATACCCCATTGCAGTCACTGTCCATCAGTGTAGTAAGATGCTGCAGATTCACTATTTGCCTTCTCTGTGCTACACTGTCTTCCCCGTAACCCCCCACACCATGTGTACTAAACATAATTCCCCTCAACCCCTTCTCCCTCCCTCCCACCCACCATCCCACACCCCTTCCCTTTGGTAACCGCTAGTCCCTTCTTGGAGTCTCTGAGTCAGCTGCTGTTTTGTTCCTTCAGTTTTGCTTCATCGCTGTACTCCACAAATGAGGGAAATCATTTGGCACTTGTCTTTTTCTGCCTGTCAGCCCATGAAGTTTTATTTGAATATTGTGTCATTCATTGTACTAATGAAGGTACATTGATCATATTCTAAATAATCAGAAAAATACCTTAAAGATCTTGTAATATTCTACTATATACATAGTATTTAGCTGCAGTAACTGCTTCCTTACTATTAAAGCTGGATTTTTTTTAATTATAAGATATTTCATAAGAGTTCTGGTTATACAGACAAAAAGCATGTTTTGGACCTATCAACCTCATCAGTTCTCTTTTAATGATTCTGAAACCAAGCAGTTCGAAGTATGGAAGAAAAAGTCAAAACAGAGCAGGCTATGCCTCAGTGTGTAGGGGCTGCCTGATGAAGTGGAACCTAATCCACACTACCCTGCAAATGTTTGCACCTTCTTGCTACCTGTCCTAAAAAGGACTGAATGACTTTCCTTTGTTAACTAAACAAGGGATTTTGAAACATGGCTAGACTACCTCATCCAGAGGTGAGCAAGATAAAGATTATTATGGAAATTTGCTGTCATAAGACAGTTCAACCAGCTTTTAAACGCTTAAGAATTGGTTACTGCTTACCTCCAATTATGAAAACTTCCAGTGGAAATCCCTGATTTTGTTTTGTAAGACTCCCAAATTTATGTCATACTAATGTCCATATGACTGTGTTCAGGTTGGAAGAAGTTCATTCTACTAACTGGACTATGAATCTAGATGCCAGTTACTGTCCCTTTCAAAGATAAAACTATCCCAAGTTTTTGCAGCAAAAAAATAAGAATTTTTATTACCTATGAATTATACCTCAATAAAATCTTAAAAATGAAAAAAAAAGAAGTTCATCTTTCAGGTAAATCTTGGTATTTCTCTTCCCAGTGCATAATTTCCTTTATATTTTCTAAACAGATAGGGACTAGAGGTTAATAATTATTTTTTGACAAATTTTATTGACCACTATTACCACGCTGACAAGTTAACAAGAGCAACAAAATGCAAAACACTATGGGCATTAGAATCTGGACCAACTTAAATCCTTGACCTTGCCTCCCTGCAGTTTCATCCCTGGTTTTCTCCATAGGTTTACAAAGGCTATTCTCACTGTTTACAGTCACTCCGCAGTGGCTGCCCTTGGCCTGACCCCAAGTTGAGGACATGCACCCTCAAACCATTCCCTCTCCTGGGGCCATAAGGAGAGTGCTCCCACATCCTTCCCAAACAAAATGAGTGTCTATGACACCTATTCATATGAAATTTTTTAATTTGGTAGAATTTTGTGGTTCATAATGAAAACATTAGTATGAACTGTGAGCTAGATTATGGGGATATGCAATGGTATTACATATAATTAGATATAAGATAATACAGTACTTGTTAAATAGGATTCTATCTATAACTTATTATAATCAGCAATAATCCAAACACAATCTATTCTTTAAGAAGAGACAGGAACCTAAGGCCTCATTCAAGAATATCTTCTCCAAGCCCTACCCTATACACCCATCTTAACTAAATTCTCTCAACTGAGAAATGGGAACCAATTAGTCTGGTTTTGCAGATAAATTATTTCACCTGAACTCCTTAAGCATTAGGACATATATTGCAAAATGAGTGGGTTAGACTAACTCAATGATTTTCAGTCTGCATGCTCAGACTCATGGGAGCCCCTACAAAAGTAATATTGTGCTGGGAAGTTGTTTTCATTTCAAAAGCTCATTTGCTACATCATCTAAATAAAATGTCAGGTTCCTTTTTTTCTGAGCTGGAATTATGGTCCTAACCAACCATGATTTTCTCACATTCACCAGAAGTCCCAGTTGGCTTTGGTCAATAAACTTAGGAAACAAATGAATTATTACTTAACCAATGCAGAATAGTAAATCTTTTAAAAGCTGGAGGCCATGGGAAACAAAATTAATTACAAAGATCTTTGGGCAAAGAAAAAAATAGACATGAAAGAGCTAGATCCCTGAATTATTTTTTTCAACTAATATTCACTGTGTACTTACCTGTGCTAGATTTTTCTCTAGGTGTTAGGGTTATAAGGATAATATTGAGAAGTCCATGACAGAAGACTAATAAAGAGGATGATCTCTTAGTTGCCTTCCAAATGCAATATGGAAGGTCACTTTATTTGTTAATGGGGAAGTTGGTTGTTTTTGATGGCGGTGGTGTATTAATTTATGATATCCCCCTTAACTGAAGTTAGGATATAAGAAACTTTTAAAAGCTCCTCACAAAGAGTACAATACAACCTGCCTGCTTTTCATAATGATGTCAGCTTCTATGCCTTCACCAGGCATTCCTAAGTCTACATTTCAGAGGCCTAGAATTTATATCCTCACCATCAAGGAAATAGAGCACTGGGGCCTCTTTTGAGACTACAGACGGCAGCAAGGGCTGGACAGCTCCTGATGGACAGCTGGCTTCTTTCTGTCCAGGCCTTAGTAAAAGTGAATCCTGATGGAAAACATTACAGATAAAGGATATGTTTCTTAAGCCCCCATTTCCAAACAGAGAATAAGAGAACAAGTGTTTCCCCTCTTGATTTAAGTGATCTCTAATCCAAGCTGCTGTTTGATGCTTACAATAAAAAACATTCAGTGGCAAATACCCAGATGATGTTATAAATATAGAACACTATCCTCTTATTTCAGACACTACTTTCCTTTTACATAGGTTCCAACATATCAAAGAAAAATATACATGTATCCACATAAGCATTCAGAGTTGCCTCCCCTGTATGACCTTTATTTGACCCATTTCTTCTACAGAAGTTCCATATGGAAAGAGTGGTCCTACTGAAAAACCAACTATCTAAATTCAATTGCTCACTCCCCTGGTGCAAGGGCAGGAACTTCTAAAAACACAAGTCCTGACAGGCAGAAGGAAACACTGAAAAATGAAAAGCTGTATGAAAAAGTAACAAGTACAGAGGTTTCTCAGTGTCTGTACATAAAACAATCCCTCTTCTAGTCATCCCTCAGTCTGAGATGTCCAGAAATGGGTATCTGAGAGTGGTCCACAGTTTTCAGCAGAAATCTCAATTCCAGCCATCCCGTGTACTCTTAGAAATGCCCAGTTCATCTACTTGGCTGGCACAGATTTGCTCTTGGATGTCGACTGCTACAGGGAAAAGTTGTAATCTCTGAAATCACAACACTGTTGCCCTGATTCTTTCCCCAGAAAACATTTCCTTTGCTCACTGTTCTGAAACATTTTCCCTGGGAAGGTCTATAAGCCAAGGATGACAAGTCATAGCCTACCTCTGTCGGTGAGTAACTGAACACAGTTTTGGAGTGAAGTGTCATTACTATCATGGTTTACTATTCATGTAAATCAAAGAAGCTACCCTCCACTAAAAACACATAAAGAATTATTTTTCCCTTTTCTCTCAGGAACTATGGTGTAGTGCTCTGGGACAGGAGATATTACTAGAGTGGCTAAAGTTTTGTTTGAGGAAAATCAGTACAAAGAAATTGGAATTTCTTTAAAATATTCTTAAATATAGGAGGAAAATAGTCAATTGCATTCATGGTCAAAATATGAAACAAAACAGAAATAGACTCATAAGCATAGAGAAGAGACTATTGGTTACCATGGGCAGGGGGAACAGGTGAAATAAGTGAAGGGGATAAAGACCCCTTCAAATTAAAGTCATGGAAGTATAGCACAGGGAATACAACTCATAATATTGTAATATCTTTGAATGGTGACAGATGATAACTACATTTATCATGGTGAAAATTATTAACGAATGTAATTGATGAATCACTAAGTTTTAATTTGAAACCAATATGTTTATGAATTACACTTCAATTTTAAAAACAGAAAAAATGAATCAAAACTATAAGACATTGCAAAAGAAAATGAAAAAAGACCATTTTTCAGGTATTGAATTGGCAATGTTTAGAAAGGTAATACCGTTTTTGGGACAAATTTTATGTTGGACATTTTGGCTATATGTACAAAAACTTTTACAATGCTTATAGCCTCTGACTCAGCAATTATACTTAGGGGCATTTATTTTAAATAAATAATCAGATACATATATAAAGACTTACAATTGCAAATGTTAATGTCGAAGATTTTTTTTAATTTTCCAAAGTGTATTTAATACATTGTTCATTTTTCTGAATATGGATTTGACAAAAAATTTCTGCAGTATATTGGTTATTGAGTTATCTGTATCCTGATGAAATGATAATAATCAAAAGAAAAAAACATGTCAAATACCAAACCATATTTAAAATATTTGTGTTTTTTTTCTTTTTGCTATCATTAATGTACAATCACAGGAACAACATTATGGTTATGAGACTCCCCCTATTATTAAGTCCCCACCACATACCTCATTACAGTCACTGTCCATCAGTGTAGTAAGATGCTATAGAGACACTACTTGTCTTCTCTGTGTTCTACTGCCTTCCCTGTGACCTCCCCACAACTACAAGATATGAGCTAATCATGATGCCCCTTTTTCCCCCTTATCCCTCCCTTCCCACCCATTCTCCCCAATTCCTTTCCCTTTGGTAGCTGTTAGTCCATTCTTGGGTTCTGTGAGTCTGCTGCTGTTTTGTTCCTTCAGTTTTTCCTTTGTTCTTATACTCTGCAGATGAGTAAAATCATTTGATACTTGTCTTTTTACACCAGGCTTACTTCACTGAGCATAATACCCTCTAGTTCCATCCATGTTGTTGCAAATGGTAGTATTTGTTTTCTTCTTAAGGCTGAATAGTACTCCATTGTGTATATGTTCCACCTCTTCTTTATCCATTCATCTACTGATGGACACTTAGGCTGTTTCCATTTCTTGGCCATTGTAAATAGTGCTGCGATAAACATAGGGGTGCACATGTCTTTTTCAAACTGGGCTGCTGCATACTTATGGTAAATTCCTAGGAGTGGAATTCCTGGGTCAAATGGTATTTCTATTTTGAGTTTTTTGAGGAACCTCCATACTGCTTTCCACAATGGTTGAACTACTTTACATTCCCACCAGCAGTGTACAAGGGTTCCCCTTTCTCCACATCCTCACCAACATGTGTTATTGTTGTCTTTTGGATGTTGGTCATCCTAACTGGTGTGAGGTGATATCTCTTTGTGGTTTTAATTTGCATTTCTCTGATGATTAGCGACGTGGAGCATCTTTTCATGTGCCTGTTGGCCATCTGAATTTCTTCTTTGGAGAAGTATTGGTTCAGCTCCTCTGCCCATTTTTTAATTGGATTATTTGCTTTTTGTTTGTTGAGGTGGGTGAGCTCTTTATATATTTTAGATGTCAACCCCTTATCGGACATGTCATTTATGAATATATTCTCCCATACAGTAGAATGTCTTTTGGTTCTACTTATGGTGTCCCTTGCTGTAGAGAAGCTTTTTAGTTTGATTAAGTCCCACTTGTTCATTTTCTATTTTGTTACCCTTGCCGGGGGATATATGTTCATGATGAAGTTGCTCATGTTTAAGTCCAAGAGATTTTTGCCTATATATTTTTCTAAGAGTTTTATGGTTTCATGACTTACATTCAGGTCTTTGATCCATTTTGAGTTTACTTTTGTGTATGGGGTTAGACAATAATCCAGTTTCATTCTCTTACATGTAGCTGTCCAGTTTTGCCAACACCAGATGTTGAAGAGGCTGTCATTTCCCCATTGTACATCCATGGCTCCTTTATCATATATTAATTGACTATATATGCTTGGGTTTATATCTGAGCTCTCTATTCTGTTCCACTGGTCTATGGGTCTGTTCTTGTGCCAGTACCAAATTGTCTTGATTACTGTGGCTTTGTAGTAGAGCTTGAAGTCAGGCAGGGTAATTCCCCCTGCTTTATTCTTCCTTCTCAGGATAGCTTTGGCTATTCGGGTCTTTTGTCATTCCATATGAATTTTAGAACTATTTGCTCTAGTTCATTGAAGAATGCTATTGGTATTTTGATAGGGATTACATTGAATCTGTAGATTGCTTTAGGCAGGATGGCCATTTTGACAATATTAATTCTTCCTAGCCAAGAGCATGGGAAGAATTTCCATTTATTACTGTCCTCTTTAATTTCTCTTAAGAGTGTCTTGCAGTTTTCAAGATATAGGTCCTTCACTTCCTTGGTTAGGTTTATTCCTAGGTATTTTATTCTTTTTGATGCAATTGTGAACGGAATTGTTTTCCTGATTTCTCTTTCCACTGGTTCACCATTAGTGTATAGGAATGCAACAGATTTCTGTATATTTATTTTGTATCCCACAACTTTGCTGAATACAGATATTAGATCTAGCAGTTTTGGAGTGGATGCTTTAGGGTTTTTTATGGACCCTATCATGTCATCTGCAAACAGGGACAGTTTGACTTCTTCCTTACCAATCTGGATGCCTTTTATTTCTTTCTGTTGTCTGATTGCCGTGGCTAGGACCTCCAGAACTATGTTGAATAAAAGTGGGGAGACTAGGCATCCTTGTCTTGTTCCCGATCTTAAAGGAAAAGCTTTCAGCTTCTCACTGTTAAGTATAATGTTGGCTGTGGGTTTGTCATATATGGCCTTAATTATGTTGAGGTACTTGCCCTCTATACCCATTTTGTTGGGAGTTTTTATCATGAATGGATGTTGAATTTTGTCAAATGCTTTTTCAGCATCTATGGAGATGATCATGTGGTTTTTGTTCTTTTTGTTGATGTGGTGGATGATGTTGATGGAATTTCGAATGTTGTACCATCCTTGCATCCCTGGGATGAATCCCACTTGGTCATGATGGATGATCTTTTTGATGTATTTTTGAATTCGGTTTGCTAATATTTTGTTGAGTATTTTTGCATCTATGTTCATCAGGGATAATGGTCTGTAGTTTTCTTTTTTTGTGGTGTCTTTGCCTGGTTTTGGTATTAGAGTGATGTTGGTCTTGTAGAATGAGTTTGGGAGTATTCCCTCCTGTTCTACTTTCTGGAAAACTTTCATGAGGATGGGTATTAGGTGTTCCCTAAATGTATGATAAAATTCAGCAGTGAAACCATCTGGTCCAGGTGTTTTGTTCTTAGGTAGTTTTTTGATTACCAATTCAATTTCTTTGCTGGTAATTGGTCTATTCAGATTTTCTGTTTCTTCCTGGGTCAGCCTTGGAAGGTTGTATTTTTCTAGAAAGTTGTCCATTTCTTCTAGGTTATCCAGTTTGTTACCATATAATTTTTCATAGTATTCTCTAATAGTTCTTGGTATTGCTGTTGTGTCTGTAGTGATTTTCCCTTTCTCATTTCTGATTCTGTTTATGTGTGTAGACTCTCTTTTTTTCTTGATAAGTCTGGCTAAGGGTTTATCTCTTTTGTTTATTTTCTCAAAGAACCAGCACTGGCTTTCATTGATTCTCTCTATTGTTTTATTCTTCTCTATTTTATTTATTTCTTCTCTAATCTTTATTATGTCTCTCCTTCTATTGACTTAGGGCTTTATTTGTTCTTCCTTTTCTAGTTTCATTAATTGTGAGTTTAGACTGTTCATTTGGGATTGTTCTTCTTCCCTGAGGTAGGCATGTATTGCAGTATATTTCCCTCGTAGCACAGCCTTCGCTGTGTACCAAAGATTTTGTCATGTTGAATTATTGCTGTCATTTGTCTCCACATACTGCTTGATCTCCGTTTTTATTTGGTCATTGATCCATTGATTATTTAGGAGCATGTTATTAAGCCTCCATGTGTTTGTGGGATTTTTCGTTTTTTTTGTGTAATTTTATTTCTAGTTTCATACCTTTGTGATCTGACAAGCTGGTTGGTACAATTTCAATCTTTTGGAATTTACTTAGGTTCTTTTTGTGGCCTAATATTTGATCAATTCTTCAAAATGTTCCGTGTGCACTTGAGAATAATGTATATCCTGTTGCTTTTGGATGGAGTGTTCTGTAGATGTCTG
Source organism: Smutsia gigantea (assembly GCA_032199065.1). Taxonomy (NCBI): domain Eukaryota; kingdom Metazoa; phylum Chordata; class Mammalia; order Pholidota; family Manidae; genus Smutsia; species Smutsia gigantea. The sequence continues at coordinate 68,397 of JAVSCE010003806.1, forward strand.
TTAGGTCCATCTGTTCTAATATGTTGTTTAGTGCCTCTATTTATTTTCTGTCTGTTTGATCTGTCCTTTGGAGTGGGTGGTGTGTTGAAGTCTCCTAAAATGAATGCATTGCATTCTATTTCCCCCTTTAAATCTGTTAGTATTTGTTTCACATTTGTAGGTGATCCTGTGTTGGGTGCATAGATATTTATAATAGTTATATCCTCTTGTTGGACTGACTCTTTTATCATTATGTAATGTCCTTGTCTCTTGTGACTTTCTTTCTTTGGAAGTCTATTTTGTCTGATACAAAGTACTGCAACTCCTTTTTTCTCACTATTAGTTGCATGAAATATCTTTTCCCATCCCTTTACGTTCAGTCTGTGCATGTCTTTGGGTTTGAAGTGAGTCTCTTGTAGGCAGAATATAGATGGGTCTTGTTTTTTTATCCATTCAGTAACTCTATGTCTTTTGATTGGTGCACTCAGACCTATTACATTTAGGGTGATTATCGATAGGTATGTACTTATTGCTATTGAAGGCTTTAGATTTGTGGTTACCAAAGGTTCAAGGTTAATTCCCTTACTATCTAACAGTCTAATTTAACTCACTTCGTATGCTATTACAAACACAACCTAAAGCCTCTTTTTTCTCCTCCTTGTTCTTCCTTCTCCATTCTTTGTATGTTATGAATCATATTCTGTACTCTTTGTGTATCCCTTGGGTGACATCTGTTTAGCCTTAGGAATACTTCCATCTATAGGAGTCCTTCCAAAATGCACTATAGAGGTGGTTTGTTGGAGGTAAATTCTCTCAGCTTTTACTTATCTGAAAATTGTTTAATCCTTCCTTCAAATTTAAATGACAACCTTGCTAGATAGAGTATTCTTGGTTCCAGGCCCTTCTGCTTCATTGCATCAAATGTATCATGCCACTCCCTTCTGGCCTGTAAGGTTTCTGTTGAGAAGTCTGATGATAGCCTGATGGGTTTTCCTTTGCATGTGCTCTTTTTTTTCTCTCTAGCTGCTTTTAAAAGTTTGTCTTTATCCTTAATCTTTGCCATTTTAATTATTATGTGTTGATGTTGTCTTCCTTGGGTCCCTTGTGTTGGGAGATATGTGCACCTCCATGGCTTAAGAGACTATCTCCTTCCCCAGATTGGGAAAGTCTTCAGCAATTACCTCCTCAGTAACACTTTCTATCCCTTTTTCTCTCTATTCTTCTTCTCGTACCCTATAATGCGAATACTGTTCCATTTGGATTGGTCACGGATTTCCCTCAATATTCTTTCATTCTTAGAGATTTTTTTCTCTCTGTGCCTCAGCTTCTTTGTATTCCTCTTCTCTAATTTCTATTCCATTTACTGTCTCTTCTACTACACCTAAGCTGCTTTTAAATCCCTCCGTTGTATGTTTCATTTCAGATATGGAATTTCTTAATGATTGAATCTGCAACTTAACTTCATTCCTGAGTTCTTGAATATTTTTCTGTACCTTCATAAGCATGTTTATAATTTTTATTTTGAACTCTCTTTCAGGAAGATTGGTGAGTTCAGTTTCATTTGGCCCTCTTTCTGGGGTTTGTGAGATTGTGGTCTGAACCATGTTCTTTTGACATTTCATATTTCCGTGTGGTGCCCACTAGTGTGCAGAAACTCCAGTCTCTGGAGCTGCTCAGCCTCTAGAGTGAGGTTGGGGGTCGTAGGGGAGCAGAGCTGGTGCCTGGGGGGAGGGAAGATCCGTTTCCTGATTCCCATCTGCAGTGCCTGTCTCCAGTGTCAGAGCCAGTGGGCCAAGCACACACATGTAAGCCCTCTGTGCTTTGCGTCTCTAGCTGTTGTAGGTGGGGCCTCCCTCTGGCTGGCCTGACACCTGCACAGTGACTGCCAGTTTGCGAGCAGGTGCCTGCAGGCAGTAGGAAGGGTCGGCAGGCTGTGTGTCACAGTAGGGGGCCTCGGAGCTGAGTAGGCAGCCAGGGGGATGGAGCACCTGAAGCTCCCCAAAGTTCCCAACCAGCTTGGCAGAGCACGCCCAGACAACCTTGTCCAGCTCTCCCTTCTCCCGTGCGGCAAACTCCGTGCAAACCCCACCCTTTCAGCAGCCCTTTCGCTGCTAGGAAGCCTCTTAGACCGCCCACCCTTCCTCTGACACAGAGCAGCTGGTTGTGGATCCCGTCCTCCAGCAACGGCCAGAATGTCTGTCTCCCTGGCCCTCCGCCCATCCAAGCTTTCCAACGTCCAGAGCACCACACAATATAGGCTTCTGCTCACAAAGCAGATCTCCAGGGCTAGGTGTTCAGCAGTCCCAGACTTCCACCCCCTCCCCACTCTGTTTCTCTTCCTGTCCCCAGTGGGCTGGGTGGGGAAAGGGCTTGGGTCCCGCCAGATTAAGGCTTTCCTACGTTACCCTGTTTTGTGAGTGAAAGAACCAAACTAACGCCATTACAGGCTTCAAGGAGCCTCAGAAACTAGAAGGCCTAAGTTTCTGTTTCCCCGAAACTATCAGGTAGTTATATATTGTCCAAAGCATGTAACCACCCTCCTGCCATCCAATCAGGAGAAGCCAAAAGCCTCCCTACATTCCTGAGGATGGGGTCTGCGGGCAGGAGATACAGATAAGACCCTGTTGCAAAAAGCAAAAAGGTAACCTGTTAGTCATCAGACAAGACCCTAAGTTCGCTCTGTAATTGGTTAATTTCAAAGATACCTTAAATATTGTGATTGGATCCCGCCAAAAGTAACAGATGCTCCAAATGATATGTATGGCTGGAATTGTCGTCAATAATGTTGTGTAACTATGATTGGATTGCTGTGTCTATGTCCCAGTTTCCTGTGACCCCCCCCCTTCCCAACGGCCATGAAAGTCCTGCCCGCCTTTGTCTGGGGCTCTCAGCTCACCTCCACTACCTAGGTGGAAATGCTGGGAGTCCGAGCTTAAGCCCATAATAAACGCCCTTTGCTCTTGCATACGTGACTCGGTCTCCCTGGTGGTCTCTGGTCTCTGAGGATACTGAAATCCGGACATAATAGTGAAGTCTGCTCTGTTTGTGAGGTCTGTATGCAGTCTGGTTCAGCCTTCTTTCATCTTGCTGTTTTAGGATTAGTTGTATTAATTAACTATATTTTTGTACTATTTGTGGTTTGGGGAGGAGTTCTCCGTGTCACCTCTCATGCCGCCATCTTGAATCTCTCAATAAATATTTTTAAAAGTTGAACTGAATCTGAGCACCAGACACAGAACTTCAGTCTTTCTGCAGCTGGCCTACCTATACCTGAAATTTATACATTTATTTTAAGTGCTGGCTCATTATTTTGACTCATTTGTAAGTGGAATGTCAGAGGTTTGCAGCTGGACCATAAGGCCTGTTTCAGAATCCATCTTACTACATGAACATCATCCAATAAAAAGTGCAAGCCAAAACTTCCCCTGTTTTGGTTCATTCACCTCCAGACTTTCCTTATATACCCGCCTCCCACCACCCTGAGAATATAGGTGAAGAGAAGGCAGCCGGCCAAGCAGTACTCCCCATGCAGAGAGGATACTCCCTCCCTTTTGGAATTACTTCAACTAACCCTGTTTTAGTTTGGCTGCTTTGCCTCGTTTCAAAAAATATTTCATTATACTCCATAGCCCTTCCCTTGATGCCCTAGTTAATTAACTTTACATAATTTCTTACTGATTTGTTTTGAACAGCTTGCTCTGGATTTTCTCTCCTTTAATTTTCTGCCTTTACTGATGGCTTAAAATCCTCAACTATAAACTTGGGAAGATATGCGTTAGGACCAAGTTCACTGTGTCACGAGGAAATCAGTGCTGTCAATCTTTAAGAGACCTGAGATTGTCTGTTCTGGGAAACAAAGAAGCTGTTAAGTGGAATCCATCAACAAGCCAGTAATAATAAACACAACGAAGGCACTAGTATATTCTTTCACATACAAAAATGAACTAAGGTCCATTCCTTTACTTTTAATACATTTTACTATTACTGAGATCCTTTGAGATTCTTTTTCAGTGCTTAGGTTCTCAGAGGGTTAATAAAAAAATTACTAGCATGTATTTAAATTTATGTTCAAGCTGATTATATCTCCCCTTCAAATAAAATTTTCAACTGACATTTTGTCTGTTTTTGTGCCACCCGTGAATAGCTTAGAAGACACTGAAAAATCCATTAATTTTGGCCACCTTTGCATCTGATGTGAGTGGCTGTACAACCAATGAAAGTTTGTAATAATGAATGTGGTTAAAATTAATGCATCAGCTGTGCTACAATCTGGTCCATCTGCTGCATATACACAGCCTCGGAGGACAATGAGGAAGCAGAGTGAACCCAAAACGTCAACACCAATATCCTAAGGGCTCTCATGATCCAAGAAATAGCAATAGGCTTTGAAATTCCTCTGAAACCTGCTTTTCCCATGAATTCTTTCCTTTTCTTGGTACTGTGGGGACAATATAACAATTTATTTTCATAAACCGTCATTCTTAAGATCAAAGTTTCACGCAATATATTTTGCTCACATTTGTTCTATAAAATGAAGTCCCCCTTCCTCCAATGGCCCATATCAGAACACAGAAAAAGTGAATTTCAAGACTGCAGCAAATCTTCAGATGTACTCTATCCACTAATCAAGAATAAGTCTGATATGGCAAAAACCAAACAAATGTATTTTTTAAAAGTACTCTCAGGTGAGTTTTCTGGTGGTGAGATTCCCCTCAGACCCATGGGCTGAACTATGTGAGGTCAGCCAGGATTCTTGCTCAGTGACGATCAGTCCTCCTCCCCTGAGGGACCAGTGTTTTATCTCTGGTGATTCTGTCCATCATTGATAGCCAAATGTGCTGACTTTTCAGAAACATGCTTTATACAAATCTCATTCCAGTGTTCTTTCATTTCTATTGAAGACTACTTTGTTTCATATGCTGAGAAACACTGTGAGATGGTAGGTTTTTAAACATTTGTTCTAAAAAATCAGTTTCCACATATAGTCTGAGGGTTTTGTTTTAACCCAGATATATAAAATCCCTTCCTGAAAACACAGCTAAAGGTCGTATTATGCAGTGGTGGGATGTCAAGCAAAGGAACACATACATTTCGATTTACAAGCTCACAATAAGTGTCAGTACTTGGAGGAAAAAAATTCATAGGCTTGGGAATGAAAGAGAAGATATGGAACACTGACTAATTGGCTAATTCACAAGGATAGCGTCTCCTCAGAAAAAGCATAATTCCCAGTACGATAAGCACTTTGCAGGTATACTGAAGAGAGAAGAGATAAAGTTTGGCAATTAAGTTAGCATTTTCCCTAGTGAATTCTGACTCCAACTATGGTATCAAAGGCATGTGATGCAATTATGAAACTAAATTTCACAGGCTTTTGTGGCTGAAGATACTTGGTCCATGACTCACTGAATATGTTCATAATTTCATGATGGGATTCTTAAAACACTTTCTGACTATATGCTTTAAAAAAAGATTAAAATGCCCCTCTTTTACCTTTGGACCTCAGTGGACATATATAAATATCACTAGATATCTAATGTGATAACAAAACAGTGAACAAAGAACTGGAAGCATGCAATCTATCCTGATACACTTTCAGGATGCTCTGGGGAAGACTAACACATGTGATCCCACAGAGAAAAGCAGAAGCATATCAAAATGCCCCCAGCACCCTAAACAGTATCCATTCTACAGAAGAAAATTCATCTGATAAACAGCTTTTAAAATATTAGAATGATCAAGGTTGGATTTCATTTCTCATGCCAGGCTTTTATGGTTACTAATTGCTATACTATTTTCATGTTGTATGCCTAAGTTTGAGGGACAGAATTGCTGTCCATCCTCGCACATCTGTGTCTAACCTAAGCACCTCAATAGTTCTGCCTGGCCTCCTGACTGGCTGACATAACTCTAGCTGGGCTTTAACCAAGCCCAGGATTTTTCTTCCCACCGCTTTTATTTCATTATTTTTGAATGCTTTGCTGTTTTTACTGTTATTGATGTTAGAGGTCTTGAATGCTTTGCTGTTCAATGTATTTGTTGTGTTAAACATTCAAGACACTGAGAAAAAGGTGAACCTGGAATAAAATAATATCAGCACGATCAAACTATGAAAATAACAGAACATACAAAAACAATGATAAAGGCAAAGAGAGAAAAAACATAAAGACATAGAACACAGTTTGAAAGGCCATACTGTGTCAAATCAATGGTTTATTCAGTTTAACATCTTCTCTCTGACAGTGGCACCAGGGTAAGTTTGTGGTAAACTTGTCATTCACACTCTTTGATCTTGTCCTCAAAAGGTTAGAAAGACATCCTGAACACACCTAGCTTTCTTTAATAATCCATTAAGGATCTGGGCATAACCTAGTCTTAGATCTATCAGTATTTCTAGTCAGTGAGTTATCTGTATTTTCTAACTGTTAAAATGAATAATTCTTTTATGGTTTTAAAACAATATGGATTCTAGTCCGAACTCTGCCAGTAACTGGGTATTTGACCTTGGGCAAGGTGAATACCTCTGCATCTGAGTGTCCCTGTCTCCCTAATGAGGGAGCATAGACAAAGTGATCAACGAGGTCCCTAAAATATTGCTCTAAAATTTTATGATTTGGCTACCAAATTTCAAGAGGATGATAATACACCCATCTTTACAACGTACATGCCTACTGTTTTTGCAGGCTATAGTGAACTTCCTCCACCTTTGTTTACTCTAGACTTCAAAGAATTAGTTTCTCATGGTTGAAAGGGACCTTCCACACCATGTAATACAACCCACCAGATGCCTGAATCACCATTACAGAATTCCCAACCAGCAGTCATCTTAGTTCTGTTTGGATACTATTATTGATGGAGAATTTTGTGAACTCCAAGGCAGCCCAATTTGCTTTTAACTAACTCCAATTGTCAGAATTTATTCTGATAGGAATTCAGATATAAATGTTGAAATAAATCTATCTCCTTGCAACCTCCTGCTTCTTCTATCTGAGACAGCACAGATCTAAGCCTTTTTTTCTATATGACCCACATGATAGATCTTCTAATACTGGAAGAAGCTATCACATTCCTGTAAGTCTTCTCTCTTCTCCAGGCTAATCACCCTTTGGTCTTTATTCCTGTATCACAATATTTAATCCTTCCATTGGCTGCTGTTCTCTAAACAAACCCCAGCCTGACAGTGCCTGTCTTCAAGTACATCATCCCAGATGGAAATTTAAAATAATTAAATGCTAAGAATATTAGGATTATATTCTCCCTTGTTCCAAACATCTGTTGGGATGTTTCTATTAACACAGCTAGGATCACATTAACTTACAAGATGTATACATTTTCATATTTTTAATGCATTGCTAGTCAGCCATATTTTCTCCACGTTATTTTTATAGCTGGATACAGATGGCAGCTAAGAAGCTCAGAGAGAAAGATGTCCACTATAGATGTTAGGAGACATGTCTCTTATTAGCTGTATGACCTCTGGCTTTCTCATTTCTAAAATGGAGAAAACAAGTATTCTATATATCTAAGATATTGTAAAAGTAAATGAGTAGATGTAAATATTATTTCCTTAAATTAAAAGAACTATGGAAAAACAGGCTGGCAGTTCCTCAAATGATTAAACATAGAAGTGCCATATGAGTCAGCAATTCCACTCATGAGTATATACTCAAGAGAAATGAAAACATACATACACACAAAAATTTGTACACAAGATTCATAGCAGCATTACTCATTATAGCCAAAAAGTGGTAACAACTTTAAATGCTATCAACCTACGAATGGTTCAAAAAATGCGGGATTATGGAATGTTATTCAGGCATAAAAATGAATGAAGTACTGATACATGCTGTATCATAGATGAATTTTACCAACATTCTGTTAAATAAAAGAAGCCAGACACAAAAGGCCACTTATTGTTATGATTCCATTTACATGAAATGTCCAGAATAGACAAATTCACAGACACAGAAAGTAGATTAGTAGTTGCCAGACTGAAGGAAGAAGAAACTGGGAAGGGACAGGAAATGGGCATGAGGTTTCTTCTTGGGGTGATAAAATTGTTCTAAAATTGGTTGTGGTAATTAATAGTTGATAACTCAGTGAATATACTAAAAGCCATTGACTTGTACACTTTAAATAGGTGAATTGTATGGCATGTGTAATACCTTAATAAAGTTATTTTAAAGAACTGTAGAGATCTAAGACGTTAGTTTAATTATTGTTATGTCTCTAGTGAATGACAGGAAATCTAAGAATATTTCCCTCAGGAAATATTCCCATTCCCATGGGAACTATATTTAGAATTCTGCTAAAAGATTGTGACTACAGTACACAGTCTGGGGAGGCAGCATGTGTAGGCCACATCCAGGCATCAGGATACATAAATGCCTGTGATCTGAGCACAAAGGGATTTACTCATGGAAATCTAATATGGTTACTGAGAAATGTACCCATTTGTACAAACTTCACTTGGCAGCTTGTATTTATACAGATTATTATTTAACAACTGCAGCCATTAGTTTGCTGTGAATTTTTAAAAGTGAACAAGTACTCCAATTAAACACTTTGACCTATAGGATATTCATTAATTCATTAAACAGATATTATATAATACTATGTCCCAGACCCTAGGAATATAAAGATGAGTTGAACCCAGTAGTAGCCCTGTAGGAGTTTTGTATGAAAGGCAAAGAGGAAAGATAGGAGATGAGATTAGAACTATACAAAGGACTTTTTATTTCTGGCAATAGGATGAACCAAATAACCTCAAAAATCCAAAGAAACTCAGAATAAAATACAGCAAACATAGCTAATTTAGTAGACACACATATATACACCACCAATGTATTTTCAAGAAAATAAGGGAACTCCTTAGAGGCCAAAGTAAAAAAATTAGGTAAAAAAACAAGTGTAAACAAATGACCTGACACTATGGCAACCCTGTGGGTAGTGGGTGTACAGACACTGGTCTTGATAATGTAAGGGACTACATAGGACAGGAGGAGCTAAATAAGAGAATTGTGAATCAAACTAAGGAGTTTGGACTTTATCTTGCAGGCACAGAGTTATAAGAGGATACAAAGTAGTATTTGTCAAATACATCTCAATGAAGCTAAAATAAATATGGGGAAGCAACGTGATCAAATTGGCACTTCAGAAAAGTAATTCTGGCAGCAGTGTGGTTAACGGATTTGAAGAAACCAAATCTGAGGGAGAGAAGTTGGAAGACTATTAAAAACAGCTACTATATATTGAGCCCTTATGTGCCAGCACAGAGCTAAGCACTTTTATGTATTATCTCAATTATTGTAACAACTCTAAACAGAAACTATTCCCCATTTTATCAATAATGAAACTGAGATTCAGAAAGGATAAATAACTTGCTTAAGTCATACAATTAGCAATTGGTTAGGTAAGATATATTAAGAGTCTGATGGTTTAAGTGGGAATTGAAAAAAAGGGGTTTGGAAGATAGAATTGAGAGGGCCTGCTGACTAGTTAGCTCTAGGAATGAAAGAAAAGGAGGTGTTTGATTGCAATACAAATAATATCTGTATGTGTTACACAATATCTATAACATTATAAAAGGGATTCTGGAGGTTACTCAATAGGCTAAATATAAAACTACCATCTGATAGAGCAATTCCATTCCTAGATGTATACTCAAAAGGAAGACAGGTGTTCAAATACTTGTAAATGAATGCTCATAGCAGCTCTATTTGCAATAGCCAAAATTGTGTGAACTCAAATGTCTATCAACAGATAAATAGAAAAACAAAATGTGATATATTCATACAATGGAATATTGTTCACTTAGTAAAAGGAATGAAGTACTAATGCATGCTACAACATGGATGTACCTTGAAAAAGTTATGCTAAGTGAGCAGTGCCAGACTCCAAAGGCCACACGTATGATTCCATTTATATGAAACATCCACAGTAGGTGAGTCCATAGAGACAAAAAGCAGATTAGTGGTGGCCAGGGTCTGTGGGTAGAAGAGAACAGGGAGTGGCTGCTTAATGGGCACGGGGTTTCCTTTTGGGGTGATGAAGACATTCTGGAACTACATAGGAGGGGTGGTTGCACAACGTTGTAAATGTTCTTAATGCTACTAGATTGTACATCTTAAATGACTGCAATGGTAAATTTTATGTGTATTTTACAACAATTTGTAGAAAAAGGGGCACTGGACTATTGCTAGAATACTTCCACGGAGACTTTTTAAAGGATAGAACTGATAGGCATCAGGGAGCAGGATGAGTCTGTCATTTAAAAAGCAGTAATTGTATCTTTTATGAAACATCTGTATTACGAAAGGAAGACCTGGCCTTAACAGAGCACTATGATGGAGAGATTCCCACTCAGTGTATAAAATCACTATTCACAGTCCTGATAAGGGGCCACACAGGATCAAAGTTAGATATAAAGAGCCAGTCGCCACCCTCATAGGTTTTCGAATCAGGTGGAGTAAACAGGATTCACAGAGAGTTCAACAGTATACCAATTAAAAACAATTTATGGTAAAAATGTAAGAGCAGAGCAGTCAACATATGCTATGAATTCAGAGGAGAAAACAACCAGGGCAGGATCTTTTGAAATACATATGGAACAAAAAACATTAAGGAACAACCTAGTGCAGTAGTTTAAAGTGGGTTTTTAGGTGGAGCACAGGATTTTTAGGGAGGTAGAACTTCTCAGTGCAACACTAGACTTGTGGATACGTGTCATTATACATTTGTCCAAACCCACAGAATGCACAGCACCAGGAGTGACCTCCAATGTCAGCTACAGACATTGGGTGATAATAATGTGTCAGTTTAGGTTCAAATGTAACAAATATACCACTCTGGTGGGGGATGTTGGTAATGGGGGAGGCTATGCCTTCATGGGGGGAGGAGGTACAGGGCAACTCTGTATGCCTTCCGTTCATCTTCCCTGTAAAGCTACAACTGCTCCAAAAAATAAAATCTATTAACAGAAGAAGTGCGATTTTGGAGCCACATTGAACTTTGACACTACCACTTATACTACATGCATAACCCCATGCAAGTTATGTTTCTTCAATTTCCTTATCTAAAAGGTGGGAATAATAGAATCTGTCCCAAATTATTGTGAGGATATATATGAAATGCTTTGAAAAGTGCCTGAGACATAGAAAGGCTCAACAAATATTAACTGCCATCACCACCATCGTCATTACCATCATCCCAGGCATTGAAGGAGGAGTAAATTGCATCTAGGAATGAAACTCAGTGTTCCAAGGGGGAAATTTTCAAAAAAATTTTGAGAGTGCAAATAAAAATTGGAAGCCCAGTATCTAAATGGAGTTCAAGTACAACAGCTCTAACTGAAGTGATTCCTGCATGGTGAGTCACTTTTGGGAAGTCTGTCCTGGACATTACAGAGCACCTACTTAGGGACTCATTCATTATTCAACATTTGGTGAACATCTACTATGTGCTAGTTTTTATGATAGATATTGAATATTTGGAGAAGGTCCTGTTCTTTAAGGAAGTTATACTAGTTGATAAGACAGGCAAGAATCCTACAATTTCTTAACTTCATTGAGATATAAATTACATACCATAACAAAATTCATGCATGCAAAGTATACAATTCAATGGTTTTTAGTGTATTCACAGAGTTGTGCAACCATCACCATAATCAATTCTAGAATTGATTTTCATTTCCCCATTAAGAAACCCTCCACCAATGGGTCCATTCTTATATGTAAAATAAAAAAGAAGAAACCCTTTGTAAAGCTGTTATAATGGTTATATATGTATGGAGAATGTGGAACTGACCACTCCTTGTCAATCCCAGAAACACTAGTGGATAAACAGGCACACCTGTTTGTTATTTAAAAGTGGTCATTTCCTAAGAGGCAGCATCTTAGTTAGGTGGTTTTCAGCAGTCAGAGCAAGTAGAAGGAAAAGAACTGAAGAGTAAGGAATAGCTGGAATATCACTGGAGGATGCCCATCATGCATGCAGCCAGGAAAGTCAAGACACCAGAAGTGCACAATATAAGGCTGGAGAGATGAAAAACAGCTAAAGGCCTAGTAACATTTTATATTCCACCCCTCCTCCCTTTATCTTAAAGAAAGAGCACAGCAAACACCTGCAACACCCTCTCTCAGCAGCATGCATGAGTGTGTGTTTGCACATACACACTTGCATGCTTACCTACATCCCATAGTTTACTTGAACTAAACCTGTGATTTGAACTTTCACCTTAGGCCCCATTTTAAACTTGGCTATTCTGGAATTCAGGCCACAGGCAGACTATGACAATACCAGGAATCTGAAAAATCTGTGATATTGGTCAACGTCAATTGGTGAACATCAGGGTGTAATTTTAGATTCTATTTATGAGCTGCAAGGTCATAAGCAAATTACTTAATCTCTCAGAGCTTTAGAACACTCACCTGAAAAGTTATTGAAATGACATAAATAAAATACCTAGTACTGCTCTTTTTAAGATGTCCCATATATGTTACCAACTTTAACAACTTTAAGATGTAATAGCCAGATCTTATATTTTGATGCATAACTATATTTCATCATATACAATATTTAGCCACAATAGCCAGCTCGGGACACTTTTTAATCAAAGACAAAATGCTACAGAAGCCTTCTCTGAATTACCAGTGAGATGAATAACTGCAATTTTCTCCTGAAGATCTGCACATTTAAATTAAGTCTTATTGTATTCATTTCCAAAGAGAGTGCTGTATTTCAATCACTCTACCTTCCTTGTTTTGAATATTTGAAAAGATAACTATGAATCCTTACCACATCTACTAAATTCTTTCCATTGCTAAAGACTGCAAATACGCAATATGAGAAAATGGGCAATTTGAGATTATCTAACACAATCAGCTTGGGGACCTTTCACAAAGAGCACTGTAACTATGGAAACACTTGGCAATGGAGTTACAATATGAATCAAAGAAACTGTTTCATTATTCAAGTACCCAGCATTAGAGATCAATTAATAGCAACTGTAAGCTATTAATAATTGTATTCTATCTAATTTGTCAAACATGATTTTCTCTCTCAATGAGATCTTTAGGAAATCCTTAAGTGTTTTCCTTAAGGAGAAGAAAATGATACATCCATTTAAGTGGTGCAGTATACCTGACTGGTGGTTTTCATCCATTTGTGAAACAAACACTGTGAAATCAGGCTTATTTGGCACCTGACATTGCTTTGTAATATTATTCACTTCATACATATACACACATATGGCTTGTTTCCTCAACCAGAATTAAAAACTCTTCAAGCACAGGAAACAAACAACTTATGACTCCTCATCAGCAGTACCTAGCAGAGGGCCCCCAATACAGTCCATAATGAATGCTTTCCTGACTAATTTAGCTCCCCTTTTCTAAGCACAAGCAACTTCGGAAGAAAAATCATGGTACATTCATGTAAACAAGATTTTATGATGGGGAAAACTGGGACTCAGTGACAGAAACAGCCCTTCAGTGCTAAATTCAGGAATATTATCTTTAGGAGGTACACAACCTACACCCTTATGTACATGGTGGTTGCTTCATTAAATGCTCATTTTTTCCACAAACTTTTTTTTGGAGAAAGGAAACCCTAGGCCAGTTCTAACTCTTAGTTTCCTTCTGCCCACAAGAAGTTCTGTGCTTTTTTTACTGACAGCTTTTGTTTTGTTCTCCTGCAGACCTGTGTGCTACTCTCTACTCTCCTCCCTCCCGGCTCCCTGTCAGTCAAAAGAGGAAGAGGAAACACAAGGAAGGCTATGTATGAAAGAACTCTGGGATAAAGCTCAGGCCTGGTATCCTACATGGAACATCGACAGAGAGCCTCATTGTATGATGACACAAGATGGAAGAGAAGCAGATCCCTAAGTACATGTTTTTAAGACTCACTTCCAATTGGTTTAGGTTTAATGTTCCCAACTTTTAATTGAAAAAGCAAGGGGAACCAATATTTCCTATTTTTCTTTCACAGAACAGGTATTTGTCGGTTTTGTTTGGCCCTCGATCTATTCTGGGAATTTAGTCCCTTGACTGAAAGGGCCTCTCCCCTCTTGAGTGTCTTCCGGTCACTGAGGATCCACTTGCACAGTGTCTTACAAATTGGCCTCCATCCGTTCTGTTTTTAGCTAAAAAGCCTTCATTAATTCTAACCCAAATTACTATATTCACCCCTAGATTTGTCTTGAAGCTCCTAGGCTTCCCCTATAACTCATTTTATATGGTACTGCTAGATTAATGTGGCTAAAAACTAGTTCTGGCTGGAGGAGCAAACATGCTGGCGGTGGTGGCCTCCTTGGCTTTGAAGGTGATTACTCCCTCGCTGCTTATTTTACTCTGATTATCGCCTGAGTGCCAAGAGTGGGAGTAGACAATGTTATTTGCATCTGCCAAATGCAGAAGTGTTGGAAGGCCGCTTGGTACCATTCTCCTTCCATAGATTTCCTGATGATGGTGAAGCCCTGCTCTTTTTAAGGTGACAGTGCATGCTGAAGAGTTCATTTAAGAATAACTCCTGCACTTGCAAGATGGTAGAGTGAGAGGTGAGATGGAGAGCTCCTCCCAAAACCACAAATTGTACAAAAATAAAGTTAATTAATACAACTAACCTTAAAAAGGCAACAAGAAAGAAGGCTGAACCAGACTGCAGACCTCACAAACAGAGCGGACCTCACAAAACAGGGTAACGTAGGAAAGCCTTCATGTGGCGGGACCCAAGCCCTTCCCCCACCCCAGCTCACCGGCAGGAGGAAGAGAAATGGAGCGTGGGAGAGAGCAGAATCCTATAGTGTGTGGTGCTCTGGATGTTGGGGAGCTCGGACAGGTGGAGTGCTTGAGAAATTGACAGTCCTGCCGTTTGTGGAGGTGGGGGATCCACACCCGGCCGCTCTGTGTCAGAGGAAAGGCAGGTGGTCTGAGAGGCTTCCTAATAACGAGAGGGCTGCTGAAGGGGCGGGGTTTGCACAGACCTTGCAGCAAGGGGCAAGGGAGAGCTGGACAAGGTTGTCTGGGCATGCCCTGCCCAGCTGGTTGGGAACTTTGCAGAGCTTCAAGTGCTCCATCCCCTGGCTGCCTACTCAGCTCCGAGGACCCCACTGTGACATACAGCATGCCAAACCTTCCTACTGGCCTACAGGCACCTGCTCGCAAACTGGCAGTCACTGTGCTGGCGTGAGGCCAGCCAGAGGGAGGTACCACCTACAAAAGGTAGAGATGCAAAGCACAGAAGTTTACTTGCTTGGCCCACTGGCTCTGATACTGGAGACAGGCACTGCAGATGGGAATCAGGAAACGGATCTTTCCTCCCAAGCACCAGCTCTGCTCCCCTACGACCCCCAACCACACTCTAGGGGCTGAGCAGCTCCAGAGTCGGGAATTTCTGCCCACTAGTGGGCACCACACAGAAATATGAAACGACAAAAGAACATGGTTCAGACCACAATCTCACAAACCCCAGAAAGAGGGCCAAATGAAACTGAACTCACCAATCTTCCTGAAAGAGAGTTCAAAATAAAAATTATAAACATGCTTATGGAGGTACAGAAAAATATTCAAGAACTCAGGAATGAAGTTAAGTTGCAGATTCAATCATTATGAAATTCCATATCTGAAATGCAACATACAATGGAGGTATTTGAAAGCAGATTAGATGTAGTAGAAGAAACGGTAAATGGAATAGAAATTAGAGAAGAGGAATACAAAGAAGCTGAGGCACAGAAAGAAAAAAGGATCTCTAAGAATGAAAGAATATTGAGAGAACTCTGTGACCAATCCAAAAGCAACAATATTCACATTATAGGGGTATCAGAAGAAGAATAGAGAGAAAAAGGGATAGAAAGTGTCACTGAGGGGGTAACTGCTGAAAACTTTCCCAATCTGGGGAAGGTGATGGTCTCTCAAGCCATGGAGGTGCACAGATCTCCCACACAAGGGACCCAAGGAAGACAACATCAAGACATATAATAATTAAAATGGCAAAGATCAAGGATAAAGACAGACTTTTAAAAGCAGCTAGAGAGAGAAAAAAGATCTCATACAAAGGAAAACCCATCAGGCTATCATCAGACTACTCAACAGAAACCTTGCAGGCCAGAGGGAGTGGCATGATATACTTAATGCAATGAAGCAGAAGGGCCTTGAACCAAGAATATTTTACCCAGCAAGGTTATCATTTAAATTTGAAGGAGGGATTAAACAATTTACAGATAAGCAAAAGCTGAGAAAATTTACCCCCAGAAACCACCTCTACAGTGCATTTTGGAAGGACTCCTCTAGATGGAAGTATTCCTAAGGCTAAAAAGATATCACTAAGGGAAGACAAAGAGTGTAGAATATAACTCATAATATACAAAGAATGGAGGAGGAAGAAAAAGGAGAAAAAAAAAGAATCTTTAGGTTATGTTTGTAACAGTATACAAAGTGAGTTAAATTAGACTGTTAGATAGGAAGAGAATTGCCCTCAAACCTTTGGTAACCACGAATCTAAAGCCTGCAATGGCAGTAAGTACATACATATCGATAATCACCCTAAATGTAAATGGTCTGAGTGCACCAATCAAAAGACAAAGCGTTACTGAATGGATTAAAAAAACAAGACCCATATATATGCTGCCTACAAGAGACTTCAAAACCAAAGACATACAGAGACTGAAAGTAAAGGGACAGACAAAGATATTTCATGCAACTAATAGTGAGAAAAAAGAAGGTGTTGCAGTTCTTTTATCAGACAAAATAGACTTCAAAACAAAGAAATCCATAAGAGACAAAGAAGGACATTACATAATGATAAAAGGGTCAGTCCAACAAGAGGATACAACTATAATAAATGTCTATGCACCCAACATAGGATCACGTACATATGTGAAACAAATACCAAGAGAATTAAAGGGGGAAATAGAATGCAATGCATTCATTTTAGGAGACTTCAACACACCACTCACTCTGAAGGACAGATCAACCAGACAGAAAATAAGTAAGGAGACAGAGGCACTGAACAACATATTAGAACAGATGGACCTAACAGACATCTACAGAACACTCCATCCAAAAGCAACAGGATATACATTATTCTCAAGTGCACACGGAACATTTTGAAGAATTGATCAAATATTAGGCCACAAAAAGAACCTCAGTAAATTCCAAAAGGTTGAAATTGTACCAACCAGCTTGTCAGATCACAAAGGTATGAAACTAGAAATAAATTACACAAAGAAAACAAAAAAGCCCACAAACACTTGGAGGCTTAATAACATGCTCGTAAATAATCAATGGATCATTGACCAAATAAAAACAGAGATCAAGCAATATATGGAGACAAATGACAACAATATTTCAACACCACAAAATCTGTGGGATGCAGAGAAGGCCGTGCTACGAGGGAAATATACTGCAATACAGGCCTACTCCAGGAAGGAAGTACAATCCCAAATGAACAGTCTAAACTCACAATTAATGAAACTAGAAAAGGAAGAAAAAATGAGGCCCAAAGTCATTAGGAGGGACATAATAAAGATTAGAGAAGAAATAAATAACATTGAGAAGAATAAAATAGAAAGAATTAATGAAAGCAGGAGCAGGTTCTTTGAGAAAATAAACAAAATAGATAAACCCTTAGCCAGACTTATCAAGAAAAAAGAGAGCCTACACACATAAACAGAATCAGAAATGAGAAAGGAAAAATCACTACAGACAGCACAGAAATACAAAGAATTATAAGAGAATACTATGAAAAATTATATGGTAACAAACTGGATAACCTAGAAGAAATGGACAACTTTCTAGAAAAATACAACCTTCCAAGGCTGGCTGAGGAAGAAACAGAAAATCTGAATAGACCAATTACCAGCAAAGAAATTGAACTGGTAATCAAAAAACTACCTAAGAACAAAACACCTGGACCAGATGGTTTCACTGCTGAATTTTATCAAACACTTAGTGAAGACCTACTACGCATCCTCCTTAAAGTTTTCCAAAA
Organism: Smutsia gigantea; assembly: GCA_032199065.1. Taxonomy (NCBI): domain Eukaryota; kingdom Metazoa; phylum Chordata; class Mammalia; order Pholidota; family Manidae; genus Smutsia; species Smutsia gigantea. Next base: position 86,361 of record JAVSCE010003806.1, read on the forward strand.
AGTAGAAGAGGAGGGAATACTCCCAAACTCATTCTACGAAGCCAAAATCACTCTAATACCAAAACCAGGCAAAGACACCACAAAAAAGACAATTATAGACCAATATCCCAGAGGAACATAGATGAAACAATACTCAACAAAATATTAGCAAACTGAATTCAAAAATACATCAAAAAGATCATCCATCATGATCAAGTGGGATTCATCACAGGGATGCAAGGATGGTACAATATTCGAAAATCCATCAACATCATCCACCACAGCAACAAAAAGAAGGACCCAAACTGCATGATCATCTCCATAGATGCTGAAAAAGCATTCGACAAAATTCAACATCCATTCATGATAAAAACTGTCAACAAAATGGGTATAGAGGGCAAGTACCTCAACATAATAAAGGCCATATATAACAAACCCACAGCCAACATTATACTTAACAGCGAGAAGCTGAAAGCTTTTCCTTTAAGATCGGGAACACGACAAGGATGCCCACTCTCCCCACTTTTATTCAACATAGTTCTGGTGGTCCTAGCCACAGCAATCAGAAAACGCAAGGAAATAAAAGTCATCCAGAATGGCAAGGGAGAACTCAAACTGTCCCTGTTTGCAGATGGCATTATATTGTACATAAAAAACCCTAAGGAATCCATTCCAAAAATACTAGATCTAATATCTGAATTCAGCAAAGTTGTGGGATACAAAATTAATACACAGAAATCTGTTGCATTCCTATACACTAACGATAAACTAACCGAAAGAGAAATTAGAAAAACAATTCCATTCACAACTGCATCAAAAAGAATAAAATACCTAGGAATAAACCTAACCAAGGAAGTGAAAGACCTATACCCTGAAAACTACAAGACACTCTTCAGAGAAATTTAAGAGGACACAAATAAATGGAAATTCATCCCATGCTCTTGGCTAGGAAGAATTAATATTGTCAAAATGGCCACCCTGCCTAAAGCAATCTACCGATTCAATGCAATCCCTATCAAAATACCTACAGCATTCTTCAATGAACTAGAGCAAATAGTTCTAAAATTCATATGCAACCACAAAAGACCCCAAATAGCCAAAGCAATCCTGAGAAGGAAGAATAAAGCAGGAGGGATTATGCTCCCTGACCTCAAGCTTTACTACAAAGCCACAGTAATCAAGACAATTTGGTACTGTCAGAAGAACAGACCCATAAACCAGTGGAACAGAATAGAGAGCCCAGATATAAACCCAAGCATATATGGTCAATTAATATACGATAAAGGAGCCATGGGGATATACAGTGGGGAAATGACAGCCTCTTCCACAGCTGGTGTTGGCAAAACTGGACAGCTACATGTAAGAGAATGAAACTGGATTATTGTCTAACCCCATACACAAAAGTAAACTCAAAATGGATCAAAGATCTGATTGTAAGTCATGAAACCATGAAACTCTTAGAAAAAAATATAGGCAAAATCTCTTGGACATAAACATGAGCAACTTCTTCATGAAAATATCTCCCCGGGCAAGAGAAACAAAAGCAAAAATGAACAAATGGGATTATATCAAACTAAAAAGCTTCTTTACAGCAAAGGATACCATCAGTAGAACAAAAACACATCCTACAGTATGGGAGAATATATTCATAAATGAAATATCCAATAAGGGGTTGACATCCAAATTATATAAAGAGCTCATGCATCTCAACAAACAAAAGGCAAATAAGCCAGTTAAAAAATGTGCCGAGGATCTGAACAGACAGTTCTCCAAAGAAGAAATTCAGATGGCCAACAGGCACATGAAAAGATGCTCCACATCACTAGTCATCAGAGAAATGCAAATTAAAACCACAATGAGATAGCACCTCACACCAGTTAGGATGGCTGCCATCCAAAAGACAAACAACAACAAATGTTGGCGAGGATGTGGAGAAAGGGGAACCCTCCTACACTGCTGGTGGGAATGTAAATTAGTTCAACCATTGTGGAAAGCAGTATGGAGGTTCCTCAAAAAACTCAAAATAGAAATACTATTTGACCCAGGAATTCCATTCCTAGGAATTTATCCTAAGAATGCAGGAGCCCAGTTTGAAAAAGATACATGCACCCCTATGTTTATCGCAGCACTATTTATAATAGCCAAGAAATGGAAGCGACCTAAGTGTCCATCAGTAGATGAATGGATAAAGAAGATGTGGTATATATACACAATGGAATATTATTCAGCCATAAGAAGAAAACAAACCTTCCATTTGCAACAACATGGATGGATCTAGAGGGTATTTTGCCCAATGAAATAAGCTGGCAGAGAAAGACAAGTATCAAATGATTTCACTCATCTGTGGAATATAAGAACAAAGCAAAAACTGAGGGAACAAAACAGCAGCAGACTCACAGAACCCAAGAATGGACTAACAGTTACCAAAGGGGAAGGGACTGGGGAAGAGGGGTGGGAAGGGAGAAATAAGGGGGAAAAAGGGCTATTACAATTAGCACACATAATGTAGCGGGGGTGTGGGTGGGGTGGGGTGGGGGGATATGGGGAAGGCAGTATAACACAGAGAATACAAGTAGTGATTCTATAACATCCTAGTATGCTGATGGACAGTGACAGCAATGGGGTATGTGGTGGGGACTTGATAATAGGGGGAGTCTAGTAACCATAATGTTGCTCATGTAATTGTATATTAATAATAGCAAAATGAAAATAAAAATAAATTAAACTTAAAAAAAATAGTTCTGATCATTCATGGAGTCAAGAATATCTGTTAAGCACACATTCTCCAAGTCAGACACTGTGTCAGACTCTAAAGATTTGGAGAAAAGGATACACAGGTTTTTGACCTCACAGCACTTACATTCCAATGATATAACTCCCCTGTCCAAAATCTGTCAATGGCTCCCTATTGCCAGTGGAATTATATGTAATTTCTTCTGTTTGCCCATCAGAGGCTATGTGCTAAGTGACCCTTTCTAGATTGATCTCCTAATGCACCTTTGCCTTCTGTTCTAATGAAATGTGTTTAATACACCATGCATTTTGCTATAACCATCCTCCTATTTATTCTGTCCTTTATACCTAGAATCCTTTCTCCCAACCACCTCAACCTCCAGAAATCAACCTCTATTTCAAGGCCTGTCTCATGTGAAATCTCCTTCATAAAATCTTTCATGGACCCCTATATCCTAATGTTCTTTCTCCATATACTGTTCTTCTGAAACTTTCATTTTGCTTCATATTATAAATTGTGCATTTGTTCTAGCCCCTGTCTTGTTCCATTTTATTACTTACAGGAATTAGAACAGAAACTTACATAAATTAAGTAGGGGGCACAGGGCCTAGGTCTCATTTTCAAGGATATATATATTTTCTAAACTCTTTCCTTTACTCCTTCTGGCCAAAAATCTTTGTATCAGGGATGGGGGGACAGACATATAGAAACAAGGAAAACTGACCAATGAATTCTTCTCCTAAGAGTCAGGTAGAGAAGGGGGCGAGTGCCTAAATCTGTCAGTGCATGCAAAACACAGAAGGGAAGTGACACCCTGTTGATAAAACGTAGTGTTTTATAATCATGCTAATATCTTAATGGAGCAATATAATCTAGCCCTACTGAAAAAAAAATCACAAAAATCTTCAATAATATATATCATAGTAGTTATATTTTGGGAAGAAGAAAATGACAAATCAGATCATCTTACAAGGATCCTCCTTTCTCAAGGATCACATCTCCACATTCCATTCCCCATCTCTACAGACATACAGACTCTGGCAGCCTTGGGTTTATGATAAACTCAGGAATGCACACTGACTCAAGCCAGGCCAATCAGATATCCTCTCCTGAGAGTTTGGAATAAGAGCCATGAGGACAGTCAAGGGAGTGCCTCCATGAGGCTGAAACTACAACATGTAAACTTAGGTGTTATCAGGTAGTCATTTTTCTACAGAGTAGACGGTGGTACAGAGAAATCAAGTCTGTAGATAGAGAAAGCAACAGATGTGCAAACAAAAACAGGAGGAGAGGGAACACAACCCTTAGGTCATTTGCTTGCTTCCTATTTGTTGCCTACTTCCAGTATCTCTCTGAGGCCCAGCTGCTCTCTTGTTCTTGGGTCTGCCAACTCCTATATCCTTATAACAAATCCCTCTTTCTGCTAAGGCTAGGGCAAGTTCCTTTCAGACACCTACAGCCAGCTAGTCCTAAGACATAAACAATGGACTGAACCACAAAATTCCTACTTACCAGTGTGTTGGAAATCCTCCAGAGATTATGAAGCTCCTACCATGTACAAGTTGCCTATCATAAGTGTAGAGAAATCTAAGAGGTTTATTTTCCATTTTTTTAAATTTCTTTTGACTATAGCATGTATTATTTTAGGCTATACATATTTAGAAGTTTCATATCCATAATGTAAATTTAAAGCCTATGATTCCTGTTTCACTTTACAGGTAATATGCACTCTGGGAGTTGCTGATGTAGGTACATCAATATTCTGAAAGACATTTTGGAAGATGAAGGGGCATGAATTCAGAGTAGCCATCTTCCCTAGCTTTAATCAGACAAGTTCATCTAACAAATTTCAATTGAGCTGAACATCTCTAGGAAAATTCTTTGAGGGACACATTGAAATGACCTCTCTAGAGAGCGTCAATGGAATTATTATATCCAGAGATTTGATAATACTAAGATTCACTGATTCACTGTGAATACACTGATACACTCACTGGACCTCTGGGGAGCCAGCCAACTCAAGAGTCCCATCCAACAAAATAAACTCAGTTTGGCAGAAGAGTGTTTCTCAAAATTGCCCAATCACAAAACTCTTACCTGGAACACACATAAACAAGGATTCCAGGAGTCCACCTCAGACCTACTGAATCAGAGCCTCTAAAAGATAGGCCTGGGACTCTGTATGTTTAACAGCCATCTCCAGATGACTCACACTTTCCCTAGACTGTTTAGTGTAACTTTAAGAATGACCCCTGAACTTCACACCCAAGAAGAAGCGCCTGTCAGATGTTGCTGAACCAGGCTTTGATACACCTATACCTTGTCTTCTCTGTGGCTCACATTTTCTGAACTGTATTAAATTTTCTGGCTCCTCTCCAAAAGCACCCTGCTGTAGCAACACTCTTGAGCTTTCCCAGAGTTCAGCTCTTGCTCTCCTCCTGGGGACTGGAAACCCAGTAATAAAGGAACTGCCCACATATCCCCTTTCTTGCCTGAACTCCTCCAAGTGTATCCTGCACTCAAAAGCAGCCCTGACTGGGTATCACCTGGCCCTGACATCCCTCCTCAATCCAAAACAGACTCCAGGAGGCTGACCTACATGCCTTCCATAAATGTGAGAATAAATTATGTCCATCATTCCAAGTTGATCTATTTGATCACATATGCAGCGCCTTTTCTGTATGTGCACTTTAAAAATACTGAAGCAGATTCCCCAGCGTATTCCTATAGAATCGATCTAGTAGTGTTTGAACTAAATTTTGTAGAAGAGAATTTTCAAGAGTACAGTCCTTGGTCAACTCATAAACCGCAAATGTGTACTTAAGGTCAATGCAGAGACAGTCACCACTGTGTCCAGCTGTGTCCACCACTCACTGGGAAACACAAGAAGCAAGAAAAAAGGCAGTAAGGAGAAGGAATGTAGTGAGCGACCCTTGGCACATCTCATGCTTTGATGTTTCAGACAACCAAGTGTAGGGTCTGCTCTTGAAAATATGAAAAGCACGGTAGTAAATCAACAGCCAAAAGGTAGAGAATGGATGTTAACAAATCAAAATTCACAGATTTACTGATAATAGTTAGCTTAATGATGTAAAACTATAATGCATTTAATAATTTAATGATGCAAAACTATAAGGCTATTGTTTTAGTTTATGGATGAAGGATTTTCTCTCCCCACAAAAGCTAGTGAGAGAACAAGTCCAGTAAGACCACTTTGTTCTCTGAAATAACTGATACTTCTGATGGTTAAGTTCTGTCTAACAGGGCTGATGACTAAGAATATGGTAAACCTAAGGGGAAAAGAGCAATAACTGCCCTCATGCTGGGGAGGCTTCATAAGGAGTTCTAAGGTATCGATTTCCTCTGCAGCCATGCTCTATGGAGGAGACTTTGGGCAAGCAATATGGGCCATGACACTTACTGTACGCCAGATGTGAACCCCTAGAATGACATGGCTATGAAAACATCCCGGTCAAGCAGGCAAGGAGCAGGGTATCCATCAGCCTGGACGCCATGGACAAAGTAGAAAGTGCTGCCAGAGTAGACTACAGGGAGGCTCTCTGAAGAAAGCAAGGTAGCCCAGGAAGAGGCTCTGCCTTCAACACTGTATAGAGATAATATATGAGTGTATGCAAACAGATACACACATGGGAACTGTTTGTTTATATCCTGAAGATTCAGACTAGTAACTTGTCGAATTTGTGCAAATTCCTTCTGTGGGCAGAAGGACTGCTACTGTGGGTCCAGATGGGTGCACGGACAAATTATGTTTACCCAACTTCAGAGAAACCATGCCAAAATATTCCTCCCAAACAACTGATTTCAATTTGTTCTTGTTTTCCCCCACAACAGCCTAACAAACTGTTTCATACAGGCATTTGACTTTTCAAATAATTGCATGCAATCATGGCAAACTCAGCTCTAGGAGCTGCAGAATGGGCCCCAAGT
>JAVSCE010003807.1:0-83076 GCA_032199065.1 Smutsia gigantea
AAGAGCAGTCAGTGGGCAGAGTTATGGGCAATGTAGCTTGAGTCTGTGGCTACTGACATGGTACCATGCCAACTAATTGGTGGGTCACTGACACCTTTGGGGACAAGGGTTGCAGCAAGACTTATGAGCCTGTGGTCAGACTAAAACAGTTACAGTATATCATGTGACAGGTCATTTGCCACTGGGATCTCCAGGAAACAATGAATGAGATGAATTGGTCCAGATACATTGGCTAGAAGGAAAGCCTACCTTTTATGTGGCCCAATGGTTACACCAGTGTTTGTTGCATGCAGGGCAAAAGACCATGTGGGCTGTAGCCCATTGGTGGGGCTTGCCTTTGACCTTTGAAGAAGTCAGCAGAGCCCAGCAGGAGTGCATCATATGCTCTAAAAGGGACTTACACTAAGTTCTACAGCAATATGGAAAAATAGCTTAGGGGCCAATACCCCTCATCAGTTGGCAGATTGACTATATTGCACCTCTGCCTGTGTCATAAGGGTACTAACACGTCATGGCTTGTGTGGACACAGCTACTAGATTGTTGGTTGCTTTTTGTGCACATCATGCATATTAGCGAGCAACCAAAAGAGGCCTGGAGCATCTCTTTGCAGCCTATGTCTGATCACTGGTAATTGAGAATGATCAAGGCACCCACTTTACTGGACATGCACTACAAGAATGGGTGTAACAATTATAAATCAAATGGAAGTTTCATGTAGCACCCAGTCCTACAGTGGCAGGCATGATAGAGAGGTACAATGGTTTGTTAAAATATGGCCTGAAGTCAGACACCAATAGTATACAGGGATAGTCAGTCTGCTTATGGACAGTACTATGGCATTTGAATGAGAATCACCAGAAGGGAACACTGAGCCCTAGATATGCTAACACAAGTTGCTGCCTCCCTTATACAACTGCAAGTACAAACCAAGGAGGAATCATTGAAACCAAGATTTGGCCACCAGAATAATATCTTGCTGCCAGTACCAACTGCACTAAGCCCTGGAGTCTCCACTGAGTGGACGTGGCCTTGGACATTTTGACACATGGACCAGTGATGGTGGGCCCTTTTGGCACCTTGGGGAAAGCCATGGAAGCTGGCCTCCTGTGTATTCCTGAAGTAACAGCAGAGTGGCCCTCAAAGATCATGGTAGTATGTCCTAAACAGCCAGAAGGTAGAAGCATCTTACCTGGGAGTTTTGTTTTGTCGTTATGGTCAGTGCATGCACCTCCAGTATAGACCCCGTAGTAACCCCACAGGGAGAGGGGTAAAGGTATGGTATACTAGACCTGGATGGGACCCCCTTCCTGCCACAGTCCTATGACAGGACCACTCTCCTGCGTGCATCCTCCCTGATAGACAAGTGTTGCCTATGTTGGTGTCATTAAAACACATGTCTTATCACCCTTAAGGTCTTTTGTGGATTGGGCACACACCCTAGCCAAAAACTGCTACTCACTTGGGTGCATCGAGCTCCCTATCAGTCCCTGCAACTCTTGAAATCATCTTAGTAGAACTTGTTTTGAGTACAGCTGGAATAACCTCCTCAGGCTGAAGGATTATTATAATTTTCACTACCTGTTTCAAACTTTTGTTGTACCATAATTTTTGTTATTATCTGTATGTAGTTTTTATCATCTGTTGCTGTTGTGGAATCTGGTTACAATGCTCCAGCTTTGTCACAAAAGGACAATTGTGGAAGACTGAGAATTTGTAGATTGTGAGGTAAGAACCCTGGGGGAGTGGAATATGGGGAAAATTGAAGCTCCTATGTCCAGGATTCTTTTGTCATTCCTTGATGTCACTGAATCCATAGTGAACCTGAACTTAAACTACTTGATGATGTAACTGGCCTGCTGCTAGGCTACTGCTTCCACACCCATAGGCAATAAGCTTTTATTGACTGAGTCACTATGTAAGGAGCTCTGCCCTATGTTCTGGGTGGAGGAAGAGACAAGGAGGATTACAGACCTGCAGACTGCTGGATGCCAATGTAATTCTAATGTTCAACCTATCATTGGGAGAATAAAGCTGGGTAATAAACCCTTTGACCCCAGGCTTGTTCCATTGTCATTCCTTGGTCTCACTGAATCCATAGTGAACTTGCCCAGGGCTGAAACCCATTGGCAAGACAAAGTGCTACATTTATTGAGCACTTACTTGAGTCCATCCCTGTGCCAACATGAATTACAGCCACGTTGTGTGATTTTGGCTTTTGGCTTAGAGCCATGCATCGAACATGAGCATAGTTAACATAGGGGCATGTTGGCAGAGTCCACACTCCTAGCTTTTTCAATAATATCATTTTTCCATTTCCTCACTTCTGCTAAGGAGAGAAAGGAAGAGCTAGTAGATGTATGGTAGGGTAGGGAGCTTAGTTTCTTGACCTCTCTGCTGCCCTCAAAAGCCTCACTGGCAGAAACCTGGAAGCAGCAGAATTGCTTTTCCCTTAAAGGTTATTATATGCCTTTGCTAGCCTGTCTTCATGGTTGAGCAGGGATTTGAATCCAGGCTTGTCTAGTTTTAGAGGCCTTGCTCTTAACAAGCTTTCACTGCCTCTCTGGTCAGCTCTCTTCTACCATTCTCCATCATGCCTTTCTACTCTGCATCCAGGTGCTGCAGCCTTGCAGCAGAAGTGTAATTGCCTGGAAGAGGGGAAGAGGTAGTTTCCCATTGAACACTCTCAAAAAGTGTTCTTAGGTTTTTTTAAGGTAATAGCCCAACCTGATTTTTAAAAAGATTATTTTAAAAAGGACATAAAGGTAGCAGTGTGAAAGCAAGTGTAGGATACAGGGAAGGAAGTCAGAGTTTTGAGCCTTTATGGGACTGCTCCCTCACCAACCATCAAAGCAGGCCTCATGTGCTGTGAAGTTAAGACCTGGACGAGAGGCTGCCCTGTGGAGAATTTCCTCTTCCCACTTCCGTGAGATAATTCAAACTAGGCTGTGTGCCCAGGCCCCATTAGTGGCAATTTTAATGGTTAGGAGCAAGGAATCCAGAGCAAGTCTGAGTTTCATCTCTGCCACTTTCTAGTTTATGACAACTGGTAAGTTATGTAACCTCTCTGTGACTCTATCCAGACTGTCAGGGAAATAATACCCAGCACATAGAGTTGTGGTGACAATGAAGTGAGTTATATATTTCCAGCACTTAAGACAGTACCTGGGACCCAGTAAAATCATCATCATTAGCAGGGACAGCAACAGCCAAGATCCTGGCTGCATTATGTCAGACCTGAAGCCATCGCTCTGATATCTCAGTTCCCCATCTGTACTTTTCAGATGGTGGAGAGACATCTCCTTGTGCCTTCCCTGCTCCACTCCATGGGCTCTGAGTCTAAATATCCAGTTGCTGAGCATCCTCTGGGCACCAGGACTATCAGTCAGTACAGATTCCATGTTAGTTCCTTAAGCCTCTTGGAAAGTTGGAACTAGAGATCCAAAAACTCATGCCTTGGACACTGGATCAATTTAAAAATGTGATTAATGTATTGGCAAAGGCTGTTGGTATGATAAGAGAGAGCAGGAGGAGCTTAATTACTTATACAATTGCATGCACACACCCCGCAGGATGCAGTGAAAGAAACTGGAATTTGTTGCCAATGGGCAATTCTTTGGTAAATTTACATAATGTTGGTATCCCTGAATCACCAGTGATTCCCCAATCTTTGTATCTGTATGCTTTTTGTACATGCCAGGCATATGGTTAGTTTCTCCCACAGTATAACTCATTTTACAGATGAGAAACTATGTATCAGGGAAGTTAAACAACTTGTTGAAAGTCTGACTCTTATAAAGCAGAGCCCTAGACTTTGTTTAGGGCTCTGATTACTTGTAACTAACTCATCACATTCACATAGTGCTCTCTGTACCTGCGTGTGGGCTTTCCAATCTCCACTCACTTGCAGCTATCTGGTCTCTCCATAACTATCTTAGAGGAGGTATAGATCCTGTACAAGGAGGTTGAGAATAGTTAAGTGGTTTCAGCCTCCAATCCTGTCTGTGGGCAGCAGTGTTTTTTGGGCAGATTTTGATCTGTCCTGAACTTTGTGGTGGCATGTATGGATTTGGCCGAGATGTAATTAAGGAGACTTGGGCCTCCTTATCTCAGTCAAAAGAACCTGAGGCTACCTTATCCTCAAATGGTTGGTTGCACACAGTGCCCTAGGTCACTTGATTCAAAAATCTTCTTTTCCCATTTACTGCAGTCCTAGATAAAACCTTCTCAGTGGTCTGATTGTCTCTATTTAAACTGTGAGAAAAGCTCCCCTGCCAGAGTTACACCAGCATGGACAATTATCTCAGAATCAGAGAATCTCAAACCTCACATTCACATGTTTTTTCTTGTAGTACTATGGAAACCAAAACAGAAAGAAGAAATTTACCTCTGAACTCACTAAGAAGCTGAAAGAAGAAGAATACATCATAGATATGGTAGAAACCATTTCTCCAAGATAAGTAGTGCTTGAGGAGTGGGAGGAGGGCTTTGTCTGGGGCCACTGATTGATTCTATAGGTCCTATCTGAGAGTTCACAAATGCTCTTGAATGTGCCTGCTTTCCTTTTGGATTTTCTTTTGTTTTTTTTTATAACTTCCTGGGTACTACAGTCCATTCAGGACAGAATTAGAGCAGGGGATCCTCCTTCCCTTCCTTTTTATTTTGCCCTTCCTCCCTTTTGTATTTCTCTTCCCCTTCCTTCCATTTCCTGCATTCCTCAAAGTCTGGCATTGCTTCTGCTGAAGCAAAGATACAGTTAGGAGAAGAAAGAGAGATTGAAATGGTCACAAGTCCTTGTTGAAAATTATGTTCTTTCTCATTTCAGGCCTTGGAAAAGAGAGAAGAGAGTCCTCCAGTGAAATAAAAAATTTTTTTCCAAAAACCTGAGTGGATAATGAAAATCATCCACTGTCAGCCTGTGCTCTGTGTGTAAGCTAGAGCTCTCTGCACTTTGCATGTCTTATAACTGGGTATTCTAGGGAAGCCAAGGTATGGTGATCCTACCCTGGGAAAACCAACCAACCATAACAGAATTGTGTTTGGGGGATTCTCTTCCATCCAACAGTTAAATATTTTCCTCTGTATGATGTTTTCAGGTTTCTATGTCTTACCTGTTTCTGGAAACATCCTCATTGTCCTGCCAGTTTTGTTCAGTCATTACCTCCATACCCCCATGTACTTCTTCCTGGTGAACTTTTCCTTTCTGGAGATCTGGTATACCTCCAACACTGTCCCCAAGATGTTGCTATCATAGCTGAACAGAAGACTATTTCAGTGGCTGGGTGCCTGAAACAGTTCTACTTGTTTGGATCCCTCACTACAAAAGAGTGCCTCTTACTCACTGTGATGTCCCATGACCAATACCTGCCTATCTGCCAACCTCTCCACTATCTCATCCTCATGACTGAAGCCCTCTCAGTTAGGTTGGCTGCCAGCTCTTGGCTCTATTGCTTTCTCCTCACAGCGACCTAATAGGCCTGTGGGTAAAATTGAAATATTTCCAGAATTTCTCTCATGGTTTGCTGCATTTCCATATCAATAAGTGTTTCCAAGGGGTGAAGAGAAGCAGTCCATCTCCATGTCAATAGGTAATTACAAGGGCTAGCAAGGGCTTATCTGAAACAGAGAGGTTGCGTGGAGCGCTCTTCTGCTGCAGCCAGGTTGAGAGAGGTGCAGGATGACTGCTCATTAGAAATAAATGGGCTTCTCCCACTTAATTTTTCCCTTTGACTGATTTCTGTTTCAAAAGTATTTTGTCCTGGGATTTCCCCCCCAGAATTACATCTTGTGGTAGTTGGCAGGACCTCTAAACCCAAAATCTGTCCTCGTGGGTGTGACCCTTGGGCAGGCTGCCTCTAAGGATAGTGGGGAGGCCCCTGTGGCTGCAGCAGTAGGGAGCACAGCTTCACTTGGGGGCCCCTTATCTGTCGGGCTTCTGACTGGGGAGCCCCTAGTGGTAAATTGAAAGCACCTCCTAGAGGGGTGGGGCCTTCGCCAGAAGTGGGGCTGGGTGGAGGCATGGGAAGCTGCAGAATTAGCCCTCTGTCAGAGAGAAGACTGCCTAGAGGACCTGAGTGGCCATGTAACAGCTGGAATTGTAGGATCTCTTTCCCTCGAGATAGTGAAGAATGTTATGCAGGAGAGAAAGTGGGTTACTGAAGAGAGACAGAAGGTTATTGAGGAGAGAGAGAGTTTGGCAGGAGAGAGACACACTTCAGCATCACTTGTGAGACAGGGACCCTGGGTGTAGTCAGAGTAGGGTGAGGGCCTCCGGAAAAAACAGGGCAGGATATTTACAGTCAGCAATATAACAATGGGCAAAGAAGTCCCTTTTGAAACTCTGTGTTAAGCATTATGCAAAGTCAAGGTCACACTAATCCTCTAGGATCAAGATACCAGACCTAGAATATGGACATCTTCAGTGAGGTCAGTTAAAAGTCAAAAGGCCAGGAGCAACTTGGCTTAGAATGCTTGAGGGTTTCACAAATAAAGAAGAGTATCTCAGTATAACCTGTGACTTCACTGTAAACAGCCCTAGCAAGCAGAGATCAACCCAGCCCACCTTGAGGGCAGGGCAGGTGGTACAAGTCCACACCCCTAAGCCTTTTTTTCATGTTCTGGAAAAATTCTCATTTGCCTATAAAAACCCCTAGACAACGCACCACCCTGGAACTCCCTTGTCCTCTCCTGGCGTAAGCCGGGAGCTCTGTCCTTCCACTTTATTTCTAAATAAAAGCCTGTACTTTGCTCTCCTACCTTGCCTGTTTGCTAAGCTCATTCTTTGGCTTCGTGAACAAGAATCCCAGCATCACTTGGAGGAGCTGGGTGATAACCTGCAGGATGCCCTTATGTGGGATTAGAATATAAATCAGGTATAGAAATCAAATGTATAATCATATATGACTTGATTATTTTTCCTGTAATTCCTGATACATGATCAAGATCAGAACAAACAAGACCAAAACAGTTTCTGTGACATAATTGCTCTTGCTATTGTTTCAATACCATGTAAGACGTCACACCCCAGGAGACTGGAGACTGCTGAGAATTAAGTTTAGAGTTAGTTAATGCTCATGTATTAAGCTCCCCACACAGAATTCTATGTTGTTTGCTCAAAAAATACGAAAGGTGCCCTCTCAGCACCACTCTTGCACTATTAAGCCTCAAGTCCCCTGGCTGGTCCTTTCAGATCTTTGGTATCTCATCGTGTCTCCTCCCTTATCTGCAGGTCAGAGGCAGGGAGGGACTGACACCCTTAAGAAAGAGAGACACTTGAGGATAGTGGAAAAGATGGCAGTGTGAGAAATGTGGTGGAAATCTCCTCCCAAAACCATATAATTTTGAAAATACAGCAAATACAACTATTCCTAAAAGAGTGACCAGGAGTACAGTACACCAGCCAGTCTACATGTGGGAGAAGTCAACATCTCATGGAAAAGGGTAAAGTAAAAGCTGCGACCCAGCAGACCCGAGCACTCCCCCCACCCCAGCTCACCAGCGGGAGGAAAAGAATCAGAGCAGGGAGGGAGTGGAAGCACAGGACTGCTAAATACCCAACCCTAGAAATCTACCCGGGAGCAAAGAACCACACTGCATGGTGCTCTGGAGATTAGAAGGGCTGAAAACCAAAGTCAGAGACTAAGACTGAAAACAGGTCTGACAAAAGAAAAGCTGGCAATTTAAAAGACTTCTCAAGAGTCAGAAGGCTGCTAAAGGGGCAAGGGTTTAGGAGAACGAACAGGTGGGAAAAATAGCCCTGGCATACACAGCCCAGCAGGTTGGGAACTTTTAGGAGCTTCAGGTGCCCTGTCCCCCTGGTTGGCAATGCAGACCCAAGGCCCTCACTGCAATAAGCAGCCTGACACTCCTTCCTCCCCACCAGCACCTGCGCTCAAACCTACTGTACCCACCAGTGCCGCAGACCAGCCAGAGGACAGCCCCATCCAGAGCAACTACACAGCTTAATGCAAAGGCTTCTCCCTGAGGGCAGCTAACCAGCCCAGACAGTGGATACAGGCACTGTGACAGGGAAGCATGAAAGGGATTTGCCCTTCCTGCAAACACCTGTGCTGCATGCCAGTGACTCCTGCCATTGCCCTAGGCCATCCTGAGGGCCGCTCTGCCCAAGGCAGCTTAGGGTATTAACCCAGAGGCCTCTCCCTGTGGACAGGTAACAAGCAAAGACAGCAGAGACAGGCACTGTAGCAGGCATGCAGGAAGGAACTTTGACCTCCCAGTGACACCTGTTAGACTTGCCTGCAACCACTCCCATTGCTCCAGGACTATAAAAAGGCAGAAGAAACTTGTTCAATCCAAAATCCCTCAAACACCAGAAAGAGGGCTTGGTGAGACTGAAATCACCAATATTCCTGAAAAAGAATTCTAAATAAGTCATAAGCATGCTAATGGAGCTACTGAAAAATATTCAAGGGCTAATGGACAAATTCATTAGGGAGATAAGTGAAATGAAACAAACAATGGAGGGATTTAAAAGCAGATTAGACGAGGTAGAGGAGACAATAAATGGAATAGAAATTAGAGAACAGGAATACAGAGAAGCTGAGGCAGACAGAGATAAAAGGATCTCTAGGAATGAAAGAATATTAAGAAAACTGTGTGACTAAACCAAATGGAACAATATTTGCATTATAGGGGTACCATAAATATAAGAGAGAGAAGAAGGGCTAGAAAGTGTCTTTGAAGAAATAATTGCTGAAAACTTCCCCAATCCAGGGAAGGAAATAGTCTCTCAGGCCATGGAAGTCCACAAATCTCCCAAAACAAGGGACCCAAGGAAGACAATACCAAGACATATAATAATTAAAGTGGCAAAGATCAAGGATAAGGACAGAGTATTAAAAGAAGCCAGAGAGAGAAAAAAAGATCACACACAAAAGGAAAACCCATCAGGCTATCATCAGACTTCTCAGCAGAAACCTTACAGGCCAGAAAGAGTGGCATGATATATTCAATGCAATGAAAAAGAAGGGCCTCAAACCAAGAGTGCTCTACCCAGCAAGATTATCATTTAAATTTGAAGGAGAGATTAAGCAATTCCCAGAAAAGGAAATGGTGAGGGAATTGACCTACCACAACCAATCTCTACAGTGTATTTTAAAGGGAATGCTCTAGATCTAGATGGAAGTGTACCTAAGGTTAAATAGCTGTCACCAGAGAAAATGAAACCACAGCAAAAGAAGTAGATCAACTAAATATGAACCAAATGCAAAATTAATCAGCTACCCTCAAAGTCAGTCAAGGGATATGCAAAGGGTACAGAATATGATACCTCACATATAAAGAATGGAGGGAGGAAAAGAAAGAAGGGAGAGAAAAAAAGAATCTTCAGACTCTGTTTATAATAACAAAACAAATGAGTTAAGGAAGAACACTAGATAGTAAATAGGCTGCCCTTGAACTTTTGCCTGCAATGGAAAAAAGGACATATCTATCAATAATCACCCTAAATGTAAATGGAATGAATGCACCAATCAAAAGACAGAGTTACAGAATGTATTAAAAAAAACCAGGACCCATTTATATGACGGCTATAAGAGACTCACTTCAAACCCAAAGACACAGACAGACTAAAAGTGAAGGGTTGGAAAAAGATATGTCATGCAAACAATAGGCAGAAAAAAGGAGGTGTTGCAATATTTGTATCAGACAAAATGGACCTCAAAACAAAGAAAGTAACAAGAGACAAAGAAGGACATTACATCATACTAAAGGGGTCAGTCCAACAAGAGGGTATAACCATTATAAATATCTATGCAACCAACACAGGAGCACCTACATATGTGCAACAAATACTAACAGAATTAAAGGAGGAAATAGAATGCAATGCATCATTTTAGTAGACTTCAACACACCACTCACTCCAAAGGACAGATCAACCAGACAGAAAATAAGTAAGGAGACAGAGGCACTGAAAAACATTTGAACAGATGGACCTAACATACATCTATAGAACACTCACCAAAAAGAAGCAGGATACACATTCTTCTCAAGTGCACATGGAACATTTTCCAGAACAGAGCACATTCTAGGCCACAAAATGAACCTCAGCAAATTCAAAAAGACTGAAATTGTACCAACCAACTTCTCAGATCACAAGGGTATAAAACTAGAAATAAATTGTACAAAGAACACATAAAGGCTCTCAGACACATGGAGGCTTAACAACTTGCTCCTAAATAATCAATGGATCAATGACCAAATTAAAACAGAGATCAAGTAATATATGGAGACAAATGAAAGCAACAGCTCAATGCCCCAACTACTGTGGGATGCAGCGAAGGCAGTTCTAAGAGGAAAGTATATAGCAATACAGGCCTATTTAAAGAAGAAGGTAGGATTAAAGATGGAAGCGTGAGAGGTGAGACAGAGGCTTCCTCCTAAAACTGCATATAATACGAAAATATAACTGATACAACCACTCCTGAAAGAGCAACAGGAAAGAGGACTGTGCCAAACTGCATACACCTGGAGAAAAGAATAAACCTCACGGAACAGGGTAACTTACCAAAGCCATGGCCTGGCAGGATCCGAGCTCTTCCCCCACCCTAGCTCACCAGTGGGAGGAAGAGAAATGGAGCAGGGAGGGAGTGGAGGCCTGGGACTGCTGAATACCTAACACTGGAGATCTGCTCTGGGAGCACAAACCTACATTTCATGGTGCTTGCATTGTACTCTCATGATTAGGGGGTTGGAAAGCTAACACAGGCAGAATTCCTGGAGAGATGGAGATTCTAGCTCCTTGTGGAAAGCAGGGATCCATATCCGGATGTGCTGGGACAAAAGAAAGGCGGGCAGTCTGAGAGACTTCCTAACAAGGAAGCCCTTAGCAAGAGGGCTGCTAAAGGGGCAAGGACTGCACAGAGCTTACTGTTCGGGAGATAGGACAGGTAGACAAAATTGTCCAGGTGCACTCTGCCCAGCAGGTTGGGGGCTTTCACAATCTTTAGGTGCTCCAGCTCCCTGGCTGGCTACACAGCTCCAAGAACCCCCTCCATGATAGGCAGCCTACTGCACCTTTCTTCTGGCCAGCCTCACCTGGCTTGCAAACCAGCAAACCCTACCCTGGTGTTAGGTGAGCCAGAGGGAAGATCTGTCTACAGCAACTACAAACGCAAGGCATAGAGGCTTATACCTGTGTGCTCAGCCCACTGGTTCAGGCAGTGGAGACAGACATAGCAGCCAGGAAGCAGGAAACAGCTCTTTCCTCCCCCAGGCACGGGTACCACTCCCCTGCAACCCCCGATATTGTGTCAGGGGCTGAGCAGCTCCAGAGAGTAGAGCTTCTGGACATTAGAGGGCGCCACACACAAACATGAAACGTCAAAGGAACCTGGTTCTGAGTAAAATTATTACTAAAACTCCTGAGAAAGTTTTAAATGATATCCACCTCATGACTCTCCCAAAAAGGGAGTTCAAAATAAAAATCATTAACATGCTCATGGAGGTATGGAAAGATATTCAAGAACTCAGGAATGAACTCCGGTCAGACATCCAATCATTGAAGAGCACGATGGAGGTTATTAAAAGCAGAATGGATACAGTGGAGGACACGATAAATGAAATAGAAACTAGAGAAGAGAAATACAAAGAAGCTGAGGCACAGAGAAGAAAAAGAATCTCTAAGAATGAAAGAATATTGAGAGAACTGTGTGACCAATCCAAACGGAATAATATTCACATTATAGGGGTACCAGAAAAAGAAGAGAGAGAAAAAGGGATAGAAAATGTCTTTGAGGAGGTGATTGCTGAAAACTTCCCCAATCTGGGTAAGGAGATAGTCTCTCAGGCCATGGAGGTGCACAAATCTCCCAACACAAGGGACCCAAGGAAGACAACACCAAGACATATAGTAATTAAAATGGCAAAGATCAAGGATAAGGACAGACTATTAAAAGCAGCCAGAGAGAGAAATAAAATCACATACAAAGGAAAGCCCATCAGGCTATCATCAGACGTCTCAACAGAAACCTTACAAGCCAGAAGGGAGTGGCATGATGTACTTAATGCAATGAAGCAGAAGGGCCTTGAACCAAGATTACTTTATCTGGCAAAATTATCATTTAAATTTGAAGAAGGGATTAAACAATTCCCAGATAAGCAAAAGCTGAGAGAATTTACTTCCCACAAACCATCTCTACAGGGTATTTTGGAGGGACTTCTATAGATGGAAGTGTTCCTAAGGTTTAATAGCCATCACCAGAGGTAATAAAACCACAGTAAAGAAAGTAGAACAGCTAATTACTAAGCAAATGCAAAATTAAATTAACTATCTGCAAAGTCAGTCAAGGGATAGACAAACAGTACAGAATATGATACCTAATATATAAAGAATGGAGGATGAAGAAAAAGGTGGAGAAAAAAAGTACCTTTAGACTGTGTTTGTAATAGCACATTAAGTGAGTTAAGTTAGACTGTTAGATAGTAAAGAAGTTAACCTTTAACCTTTGGTAACCATGAATCTAAAGCCTGCAATGCCAATAAGTACATACCTATCCATAATCACCCTAAATGTAAATGGACTGAATGCACTAATCAAAAGACACAGAGTCACTTAATGGGTAAAAAAACAAGACCCATCTATATGCTACCTACAAGAGACTCACTTTAAACCCAAAGACATACACAGACTAAAAGTGAAGGGATGGAAAAAGACATTTCATACAACTAATAGGAAGAAAAAAGCAGGAGTTGCAGTACTTATATTAGACAGAATAGACTTCAAAACAAAGAAAGTCACAAGAGACAAAGAAGGACACTACATAATGATAAAAGGGTCAATCCAACAAGAAGATATAACCATTATAAATATCTAAGCACCCAACACAGGAGCACCTACATATGTGAAACAAATATTAACAGAATTAAAAGGGGATATAGAATGCAATGCATTCATTGCAGGAGACTTCAACACACCACCCACTCCAAAGGACAGATCAACCAGAGAGAAAATAAGAAAGGAGACACAGGCAGTGAACAGCACATTAGAACAGATGGACCTAACAGACATCTACAGAAATCTACACCCCAAATCAGCAGAATACACATTCTTCTCAACTGCACATGGAACATTTCCAAGAATAGATCATATTCTAGGCCACAAAAAGAGGGTCAGTAAATTTAAAAAGATTGAAATTCTACGAACTAGTTTCTCAGACCACAAGGGTATGAAACTAGAAATGAATTACACAAGGAAAACGAAAAATCCCACAAACACATGGAGGCTTCACAACATGCTCCTAAATAACCAGTGGATGAATGACCAAATAAAAACAGAGATCCAGCAATACATAGAGACAAATGACAACAACAATTCAACACCACAAAATCTGTGGGATGCAGTGAAGGCCGTGCTAAGAGGAAAGTATATTGCAATACAGGCCTACCTCAGGAAAGAAGAACAATCCCATATGAGCAGTCTAAACTCACAATTAACGAAACTAGAAAAAAAAATGAGGCCCAAATTCAGTAGAAGGAGGGACACAATAAAGATTAGAGCAGAAATAAATTGAGAATAAAACAATAGAAAGGATCAATGAAAGCAAGAGCTGGCTCTTCAAGAAAATAAACAGAATAGATAAACACCTAACCACACTTAACAAGAGAAAAAGAGAGTCTACTAACATAATCAGAATCAGAAATCAGAAAGGAAAAATCAGTATGACACCACAGAAATACAAAGACCTATTAGAGAATACTATGAAAAATTATATGTTAACAAACTGGGTAACCAAGAAGAAATGGACAACTTTCTAGAGAAATACAACCTTCCAAGGCTGACCCAGAGAGAAACAGAAAATCTCAACATTCCAATTACCAGCAATGAAATTGAATGGGTAATCAAAAACCTACCTAAGAAGAAAACTCCTGGACCAGATGGCTTCACCGCTGAATTTTATCAAACATTCAGTGAACCCTAATACCCGTCATCCTTAAAGTTTTCCAAGGAGTAGAAGAAGAGGGAATACTTCCAAACTCATTCTATGAGGCTACCATCACTCTAATACCAAAATCGGGCAAAGACACCACAAAAAAAGAAAACTACAGACCAATATCCCTGATGAACATAGATGCAAAAATACTCTACAAAATATTAACAAACCAAACTCAAAAATACATCAAAAGGATCATCCATCATGATCAACTAGGATTTATTCCAGGGATGCAAGGATGGTACAACATTTGAAAATCCATCAACATCACCCACCACATCAACCAAAAGAAGAACAAAAACCACATGATCATCTCCATAGATGCTGAGAAAGCATTTGACAAAATTCAACATCTTTTCATGATAAAACTCTCAACAAAATGGGTATAGAGTGCAAGTACATCAACATAACAAAGGCCATATATGACAAACCCACAGCCAACATTATACTTAACAGCGAAAAGCTGAAAGCTTTTCCTTTAAGATCAGGAAGAAGACAAGGATGCCCACTCTCCCCATTTCTATTCAACATAGTATTGGAGGTCCTAGCCACAACAATCAGACAACACAAAGAAATAAAAGGCATCCAGATTGGCATGAAAGAAGTTAAACTGTCCCTGTTTGCAGATTACATGATATTGTACTTTAAAAAACCCTAAAGAATCCACTCCAAAACTACTAGATCTAATATCTGAATTCAGCAAAGTTGTGGGATACAAAATTAATACACAGAAATCTGTGGCATTCCTATACACTAACAATGAACTAGCAGAGAGAGAAATTCAGAAAACAATTCCATTCATAGTTGCATCAAAAAGAATAAAATACCTAGGAATAAACCTAACCAAGGAAGTGAAAGACCTATACTCTGAAACTACAAGACACTCATGAGAGAAATCAAAGAAGATACCAATAAATGGAAACACATTTTGTGCTCATGGATAGGAAGAATCAATATTGTCAAAATGGCCATCCCACCTAAGCAATCTACAGATTCAATGCAATTCCTATCAAAATACCAACAGCACTCTTCAACAAACTAGAGAAAATCATTCTAAAATTCATAATGGAACCACAAAAGAGCCCAAAAAGCCAAAGTAATCCTGAAAAGGAAGGATAAAGCTGGGGGGATTATGCTCCCCAACTTCAAGCTCTACTACAAAACCACAGTAATCAAGACAATTTGGTACTGGCACCAGAACAGACACATAGACCAATGGAACAGACTAGAGAGCCCAGATATAAACCCAAGCATATATGGTCAATTAATATATGATAAAGGAGCCATGGATATACAATGGGGAAATGACAGCCTCTTCAACAGCTGGTGTTGTCAAAACTGGACAGCTACATGCAAGAGAATGAAACTATTGTTTAACCCTATACACAAAAGTAAACTCAAAATGGATCAAGGACCTGAATGTAAGTCATGAAATCATAAAACTCTTACAGGACAATATAGGCAAAAATCTCCTGAATATAAGCATGAACAACTTCTTCCTGAGTGCATCTCCTCAAGCAAAAATGAACTCATGGGACTACATCAAGCTAAAAAGTTTCTGTACAGTAAAGTACACCATCAACAGAACAAAAAGGCATCCTACAGTATGGGAGAATATATTTGTAAATGACATATCCAACAGGAGGTTAACATCCAAAATATATAAAGAACTTACACATCTCAACACCCAAAAACAAATAACCCGATTAAAAGATGGGCAGAGAATATGAAGAAAAAGTTCTCCAAAGAAGAAATTCAGATGGCCAACTGACACATGAAAAGATGTTCCATATCACTAATCATCAAGGAAATGCAAATTAAAACCATCATGAGATAGCACCTCACACCAGTAAGGATGGCCAGCATCCAAAAGACTAAAAACAACAAATGCTGGTGAGGATTCGACGAAAGGGGAACCTCTTACACTACTGGTGGGAATGTAAGGTTTTTCAACCATTGTGGAAAGCAATATAGAGGTTCTTCAAAAAACTAAAAATAGAAATACCATTTGACCCGGGAATCCCACTCCTTGGAATTTACCCAAAGAATACAACTTCTCAGATTGAAAAAGACATATGCACCCCTATGTTTATTTCAGCACTTTTTACAATAGCCAAGATATGGAAACAACCTAAGTGTCCATCAGTAGATGAATGGATAAAAAAGAGGTGGTACATATACACAATGGAATACTATTCAGCTATAAGAAGGAAAGAAATCCTTCCATTTGCAACAACATGGATGGAGCTGGAGGATATTATGCTCAGTGAAATAAGCCACGTGGACAAAGACAAGTGCCAAATGATTTCCCTCATTTGTGGAGTATAACAACAAAGCAAAACTGAAGAAACAAAATAGCTGCAGACTCAGAGACTCCAAGAAGGAACTAGTGGTTACCAAAGGGGAGGGTGGGTGGGCAGGGTGGGAGAAGGGGATTGAGGGGTATGATGTTTAGTACACATGGTGTGGGGGGTTACAGGGAAAACAGTGTAGCACAGAGAAGGCAAACCATGAATCTGTGGCATCTTACTACACTGTTGGACAGTGCATGCATTGGGGTATGGGTGGGGACTTGATAATATGGGTAAATGTAGTAACCACATTGTTTTTTCATGTGAAACATTCATTAAGAGTGTATATCAATAATACCTTAATAAAAAAAAGATATGGAGGAACTTTGAATGCATATCACTAAGTGAAAGAAGCCAATCTGAAAAGGATACACATTATTCTAATTATATAACATCCTGGAAAGGGCAAAGCTATGGCGACATTAAGATCAGTGGTTGCCAAGTGTTTGAGGCATTGGAGAGAAATGAACAGGCATAGCACCCGATTTTAGGACAGTGAAACTGTTCTGTTTGATACTACAATGGTAGATGCATACCATTATACATTTGTCAAAACTTATGGAAAGTACAACAGCAAGAATGAACTGTAGTGTAAATTTTGGACTCTGGTGTAATGGTGTGCCAATATAGACTCATTGATTGTAACCAATGTACCACTCTGGTGGAGAATGTTGTCAGTAGGGGAGACTATGCAAGTGTGAGGGCAAGGGTACATGGGAATTCTCTGTACTTTCTGCTTAATTGTGCTGAGAACCTAAAATTACTCCAAAAAAAATAAACTTACTAAAAAGAACAATAGTAATCATAATTATAAGATGCTAATAATGTACCAAGAATGTGGAGCTTCCGTTATTTTTTTTGGAGTAGATTTGGCCTAGGCAAGGTATTTTCTAATCCTTTGCACTCTAGGACTCAGAAATGGAACGTGGAGGTTTGAAAAGATGAGGTAAGGCAAAGGACCCACAACAATATATGCAGTTCTCCATCTCCCATGCTGTTTTAGTGGCAGGCTCAGTTGGGAGCTGGGGCTTCAGATTTGAGTGTCACCCCCTCCTTTCAGGCCCTCTGCCAAGCTATTGCCTGTATTCACTCTCTACTCTTCTAGTAATTACAACATAGGGTGTAGTGGGCATGTGTTTGTTCTTTGCTCTATGCAATTCTAAAGAGATTAGTTGACTTCAGAGCACAAAAGCTGAGGTCATTGCACATTCAGGTGCTGCCTGCCTCTTCACCTTGCTCTTCAAATTATGTTCCCCTAGTGCTGAGGATAGGTATACATCTTGCCTAAACCTTTCTCTTGAAGCTTTCTTTTTTGAGTTTAACAAAGATAATATTCACCATTTTTGGAGGTTACTCAAAATACTGGCTGGGAAACAACACATATGTGACTGTGCTGGGTGTCTGAAAACATTCTTAGGCTGTTTGTTGCTTTGTGAGGAAAATTGCCCTATTCTTTCTCTTCTTGGTAACTAGCAAAATACTGTGAGATCATCTTAGAGTACTTGTGTAAGTACGTTGTCAGCCTTCAGTTATCCGCAGGTGGCTTATCTGCAGGAAGTGTTAATGTCAGATTAGCTCTGGGGGAAACTGGATAACTGGGTAGAAGAACAAGCTTTTGTGCCATGGGAAATGTTTTAATTCAAGCTCTGCCACTTCCTAGCAGTTATACTTGGTGTAAGTTACCTAAACTCACTGGTCTTAGCCTTTCTCTAGTAAAGGGGAAGTACCTTGCCCATCTCACACTGTCAGCTGGGAGAAACATTTCCCCACTACTCTATTTACAAGAAGCCGCAATTCCAAGCTTCCCACGGAAGGGGAGATGTTGGAATAGATTTGAATTCTTTTTAAATTTTATATTTAAATTGAAGTATCATGGATATACAATCTTTTATTGGTTTCAAATATACAACACATTGGTTCAGTTACCCATATTGTTAAATCCTCACTCCCACTGATACAGTTACTGTCAACATAGATGTTACAGAATCATTGACTATATTCTCATGCTGTAATGCCATCCCTGTGACCAATTTATATTACAATTGAGAACTTTTGTGCCCCTTTATCCCTCTTGCCCTCCCACCCTAACCCCTCCCCCATGGTAACCACTAGTCACTTTTCAGTGTCTATGAGTCTACTGCAGTTTTGTTCATTTTCTTTTGCTCTGCTTTAATATTCCACAAATAAGCAAAATCATATAGTATTTTCTTTCTCCACCTGGCTTATTTCACAGAGCATAATACCCTCGAGATCCAACCATGTTGTTGCAGATGGCAGGATTTCTTTTTCTTATGGCTGAATAATATTCCATTGTGTATATGGACCACATCTTCTTTATCCATTCATCTACTGATGAACACTTAGGTTGCATCCATATCTTGGCTATTGTAAATAATGCAGCAATAAACATAGGGGTGCATATATCCTTTCTAATCAGGGAATTTGTTTTCTTCGGGTAAATCCCTAGAAGTGGATTTACTGGGTTGTATGGTATTTCTATTTTTAGTTTCTTGAGGAGCCTCTGTACTGCTTTCTGCAGTGGTTGTACCAATTAACACTCACACCAACAGTGTAGGAGGGTTCCCATTTCTCCACATCCTTGCCAACACTTGTTATTTTTTGTCTTTTGGATAATGGCATTCTAACAGGTGTGAGGTGATATCTCTTGGTTTTGATTTGCATTTCCCTGATTAACGATGTGGAGCATCTTTTCATGTGCCCGTTGGCTGTCTGTATTTCTTCTTTGGAGAAATGTCTGTTCAGGTCCTCTGCCCATTTTTATGTTGCATTATTTGTTTGTCTTTTGGTGTTAAGAGTTATGAGTTCTTTATATATTTTGGATATATATTTTGGATGTTAACCCCTTGTCAGATAAATCATTTTCAAATATATTCTCCCATACTGTAGGTTGCCTTTTTGTTCAGTTGATGGTGTCCTTTGCTATACAGAAGCTTTTTAGTTGGATGTAGTCCAACTTGGTCATTTTTTATTTTGTTTCCCTTGCCCAGGAGATGTGTTCAGGAAAAACTGCTCGTACTTATGTTCAAGAGAATTTTGCCTGTGTTTCCTCCTAAGAGTTTTATGGTTTCATGTCCAACATTCAGGATCCATTTTGTGTTTACTTTTGTGTATGGGGTTAGACAATTCATTCTCTTGCATGTAGTTGTCCAGTTTTCCCAACACCAGTTACTGAAGAGGCTGCCTTTTCCCCATTGTATATTCATGGCTCCTTTATCATATATTAGTCGACCATATATGTGTGGGTTTATATCTGGGTTCTCTATTCTGTTCCATTGCTCTATGGGTCTGTTCTTGTGCCAGTACTATGCTGTTTTGATTACTGTAGCTTTATAGTATAGCTTGAAATTAGGGAGCATAATACCCCTAATTTTGTTCTTTCTCAAATTGCTTTGGCTTTTGGAGTCTTCTGTGGTTCCATCTGACTTTTAGAACTGTTTTATTTCATTGAAAAATACCATTGACATTTTGATAAGGATTGCATTGTATCTGTAAATTGCTTTGGGCAGGATGGATGGCCTTTATGACAATATTAATTCCTCCTATCCTTGAGCATGGGATATATTTCCATTTATTGGTGTCTTCTTTAATTTCTCTCATGAGTGTCTTATAGTTTTCAGAGTACAGGTCTTTCACCTCCTTGGGTAGGTTTATTCCTAGGTATTTTCTTTTTGATACAATTTTAAGTGGAACTTTTTTCCTGATTTCTCTTTCTGATAGTTCATTATTAGTATATAGGAATGCAACAGATTTCTGTGTATCAATTTTGTATCCTGCAACTTTATGGAATCCAGTTAGGTCTAATCATTTTTTTTGGTGGAGTCTTTATGGTTTTCTATGTATAATATCAGGTCATCTGCAAATAGTGACAGTTTAACTTCTTCATTACAAGTTTGGATGCCTTTTATCTCTTTGTCTTGTCTGATTGCCAGGGCTAGGACCTCCAGTACTTTGTGGAATAAGAGTGGTGAGAGTGGGCATCCTTGTCTTGTTCCTGAGCTTGGAGGAAAATCTTTCAACTTTTCAACATTAAGTCTTATGTTAGCTGTAGGTTTGTTGTATATGGCCTTTGTTATGTTGAGGTACCTACCTTCTATACCCATTTTGTTGAGAGTTTTTATCATGAAGCGATGTTGGATTTTCTCAATTGCTTTTTCAGTATATATTGAGATGATCATGTGGTTTTCATCCTTCTTTTTGTTAATGTGTGGTGTATGATGTGGATTGCTTTATGAGTATTGTATCATCCTCACATCCCTGGAATAAATCCCACTTGATCATGATGGATGATCCCTTTGATGTATTTTTCAATTTGGCTTGCTAATATTTTCTTGAGGATTTTTGCATCTATATTCATTAGGGATATTGGTCTATGATTTTCTCTTTCTGTAGTGTTTTTGGCTGTTTTGTTATTAGAGTGATGCTGGCATCATGGAATGAGTTTGAAAATGTTCTCTTCTATTGTTTGGAATATTTTAAGAAGGATGGGTATTAGCTCTTATTTAAACGTTTGGTAGAAATCATGAAGCCGTTTGGTTCTAGACTTTCATTTCTTGGGAGTTTTTTGATTACCAATTCAATTTCATTACTGGTAATTGGTCTGTTCAGATTTTCTGTTTCCTTTCTGGGTCAATCTTGGAAAGTTATATTTTTCTAGGAATTTGTCCATTTCTTCTAGGTTGTCCAGCTTATTGGCATATAATTTTTCATAGTATTCCCTAATAATTCTTTATATTTCTGTGGTATCTGTTGTGGCCATAATGTCTTCATTCCTGATTTCCTTTATTTGTATACTCTCTCTCTTTTTCTTGTTATCAAGAAAACCCTTGTCTGCATATGGGTTTTTCTGTTTTGCTTATTTTCTCAAAGAACCAGCTCGTGGTTTCATTGATTTTTTTCTATTGCTTTTTCTTCTCTATTTTATTTATTTCTGCTCTCATCTTTATTATGTCCCTCCTTCTACTAACTTTGGGTTTCATTTGTTCTTTTTTTTCTAGTTTTTTTTAAATTGTAAGTTTAGACTGTTTCTTTGGTATTTTTCTTGTTTCTTGAGGTAGGCCTGTATCGCTATGTACTTCTCTCTTAATACCACTTTTGCAACATCCCACAAATTTGTAACTGTGTATTTTTGTTTTCATTTGTCTCCATGTATTGCTTGATTTCTGTTTTATTTGTTCATTGATCCATTGATAATTTAGAAGCATGTTATTTAGCCTCCATGTGTTTGTAGTCATTTTTTTTCTTCATGTATTTATTCCTAGTTTCATATGTTGTCTGAGAAGGGGCTCAATATAATTTAAATCTTTTTAAATTTATTGAGGCCCTTTTGTGGCCTACTACATGATCTATTCTGGAGAACATTCATGTTCAGTTGAGAAAAATGTGTATCCTGCTGCTTTTGGATAGAGTGTTCTGTAGATATCTGTTAATTCTTTGATCTAATGTATTGTTCAGCCTCTGTTTCCTTATTTTCTGTCTCATTGATCTGTCTATTGATGTGAGTGGTGTGTTAAAGTCTCCTAAAGTGAAGGTGTTGCAATCTATTTTACCCTTTAATTCTGTTTGTATTTGTTTTATACACTTAGGTGCTCCTATGTTGGGTGCATAGATATTTATAATGGCTGTATCCTCTTTTTGGAGTGATCCTTTTATCATTATATAATTCCTTCTTTGTCTCTTGTTACTTTGGTTTGAAGTCTACTTTGTCTGAAATAGGTAGTACTACTCTTTCTTTTTTCTCCCTATTATTTGCATGAAATATCTTCTTCTATCCCTTCACATTCAGTCTGTGTGTGTGTCTTTAGGTGTGAAGTGAAGTGAGTGTCTTGTAGGCAGCATATAGATGAGTCTTGTTTGTTTATCCATTCTCCCATCCTGTCTTTTGATTGGTGCATTCAGTCTATTTACATTTAAGGTAATTATTGATAGATATGTCCTTATTGCCATTTTATTAATTGTTTTCATTTCCTCTAGTTCCATTCTTCCTCTCTTATACTCTTCTCTCGTTGTTTGATGGTTTTCTTTAGTGTTGCGATTGGATTTCTCTTTTTAAATTTTTTTGTGTATCTATTATAGGCTTTAGATTTGTGGTTACCATAAGGTACATGATAGTTTCTACATAACGGTCTATATTAAGTTGATGACTGCTCCATTTCAAACACAAACTAAAAGTATTTCTTATTTCATTTTCTTCCTCCTCCACTCTTTATGTATTAGATATCATAATCTGCACTTTTTGTATATTCCTTGACTTATTTTGTGTATAGTGGTTTTGCTACCTTTGTGGGTTTTTTAAATTTCATACTTGCTTAGTAAGTAATTGCCCTACTGCCTTTACTATGGGTTTATTTTCACTGGTGAAACTCTTTAGCCTTAGGAACGTTCCCATCTACAGAAGTCCCTTTAGCATATCCTGTGATGCCAGTTTAGTTGTCATAAATTCTTGAGCCTTCATTTATCTGGAAATTGTTTAATCCCTGCTTCAAATCTGAAGGATAATCTTGTTTGATAGAGGATTCTTCATTGAAGGTTCTTCTCTTTCTGTACATTAAGTATTCATTCTGCTCCCTTCTGGCTTATAAAGTTTCTGCTGACAAGTCTACTGATAGCCTGATGGGATTTCCCTATAAATAATCTCTTTTCTCTCTCTGGCTGCTTTCAACACTCTCTCTTTATCCTTAATCTTTTCCATATCAATTATTATGGTCTTGGTATTGTCTTTCTGGGTTCCTTCTATTAGAGGCTCTCTGGGCTTTTAGGACCTGGGTGTCTATTTCCTTTCCCAGATTGAGGAAGTGCTCAGCAATTATTTGTTCAAAGACACTTTATACACTTTTGTCCCTCTCTCTTCTCCACCTGGCATCCATAATATGCAAATGTTTTTCGTTTGGAATTTTCACACAGTTCTCTGAACATCCTTTGATTTCTAGAGATTCTTTTTTCTCTGTTTCTAAGCTCCATTGTTTTCTATTCTTTAATATCCGTTTCATTGAATATCTCCTCTACTTGCAGCAATTTATTCATTCCATCCACTGTATATTTCATTTCATTAGGGTATTCTTCAGCTCTGAGTGGCTCTTTTTCAAATCTTTTCTTTGTTAAATCCCTCCCTGAAATCATCAGTACTCTTCTGTAGATCAGTGAGCATATTTATGACTGTAACTTTGAAATCTTCATCAAGAAGATTGGTGATATCCATTTCATTTAGCCCTATTTCTGGTGTTTTGTCTTATACTTTTGTTTGGAACATATTTCTCTGCCTCCTCATTTTGTCTGGATTTCTGTGTTTCTTCCTTTGCATTAGATGGATCTTCTATGCCTCATGGTCTAGAGAGTAATGACTTCATGAAGAAGGCATATTGTGGTGCCCAGAAGCTCAAGACTCTTTACTATTCAGTGCCTGGTTCTCCTTTGTGGTAGAGCCCCAGTTCCTGTTGGTGGACAATGGGTGGGGCTGCCTTTCTGTTTGCCAGCAATAGTTTCAGTCCTCTGCAGCTGGCAGTTTGCCTCAGCTGACCCTTTATGATCAGAGCAGTAGCTTCTGCTAGGAATTTTGTGAGTGGGGCCACCCTCTGCCTGCCCTGAAGCATGGCAGAGATGCCCTGCAGTGAGGGCATGATGTGGCATGGTGAGTCATGTGGTAGCTGGGCATGTTGTGAAAGTGAGTTGTTCAGGTGCCTCCTGGTGGCAGTGAGGCACACAGCACTGGCTTAGCCATTCACAGGGAGTAAAGAGCTCTCAGAGCTGGCTCCTTCAGGTGCCTCCCAATTTGGGCTGAGATAGGGCCAAGAAAGCTTGGAGAGCCTCCCTCTGTCTGCCAGGCACAAAGTCTGATGTTGCTTGACCAAGTGGGCTAGTGTGCAGGTGGTATGCAGGAAAAGGCCTTGGAGCTAAGCCACCAGTAAGGGAGATGGAGTGTCTGGGGCTCCCAAGGGTGCCTGAACTGTTGGGCCAAGGGAAGGGTGGGAGGTATGTCCACCTTCAGTTTCTTCTGTGGAAAGAGCTCTGTCCAACCCATGCCTCTCTGACACCCCTCCCACTGCTGGCAAGTCTCAAACTCCCACCTCTGTGTTAAGTCTCAGCAGGACTGGCAGAGCATGCTGCCCTCCACAAGTGGCTAGAGTCTCAGCCTCAAGAGGGTTCCATCTGTCCCTAATGCCCAGCCCCACTAATCACCAGAACCCAATGTAATGTGGACTCGTGCTCCCAGAGAAGATCTCCTGGCCTACATGTGCAGAGTTCCTGGGCAACTATCCCCTCCCTGCTCTTTTCCTCTTCCTCCTGCTTGTGGGATGGGAGGGGGAAAGGCTTGGGTCCCACTCAATCTCAGCTCTGCCATTTTACCCTTTTCTGTCTGGTCTTCTCTTCTCCACCAGGTGTAGGTGGTCTGTTCTGAAGTCTTCATATTGTATTCGGGTTTAGTTGTATTTGCTGTAGTTGCTTCCTTGGTGGGAGAAGTTTCTGCCTTGCCTTCCTACTCTGTCGTCTTTTTTCAGTCCCCATATTTGAATTGCTGTTTCCACTGATACATAGCAATGAACTATGAAGCCTGGGGAGTCTCTTTCCATGTTAGACTGCAAGACAGGAGAAGCCACGGCCCTTGTCCCATATCTGAAAGCTAACCCCAATGCTGACAAGGGGACTCAGGGATCTGGACACCTGGGCCAGTGGTTTTCTATTCTTAGAGGTGGACAAGAGTGCCTAAGAAGCCACCACAGTAGGGAAGAGGATGAACAGTCTCTGAGCCTCACCCCTGTGCTCCCTGAACAGTTCTGCTTTTTATCTATCTTATTTATTGCTGTTCCATTTAAAACTTCATTTGAATAAAGACTTTTGCTGCCATATATGTATACACATACATACACCCACATAATTTTTTTTACAAGACCTTTTCTTTTCATTGTAGCTCCCCTTATTTTCTCTGCTGCGAAAATACACAAAAACATGGAGGTCACGTTGGAATTAATTTATGCCTTGTAAAGTTACCAGAAGACCCAGCATGAGTTTCTCTACCTGCCCGGGTGCCCCGTTCCCCTCCTCAGTCAAGATATAGTCTCAAAGCTCAGAGCCCAAATAACTTTTGTGCCAACTGGATGCACCAGCCTCAAACTAAACCCAGGCCAGGAAGAGTCAGAGCCCCTTGTACTGGCAATAACCACACCTAGGGAAGAGGAGTGGAGGCTATTCTGTGCCCAGACCCTCTCAAGTAGCCAATCTGAATTCAGAGTTGATGTCCCCTCACTATGGGCTGAAGACAACCAACCTGTACTTGCTCATAACCGAGCCCCTGTCATTGTAGAATTGACTCTGGGTGCCCAGCCACAAAGACAGCGGCAGTAACCCCTCTCACAAGAGGCGAGAGCAGGCATCCAGGAACACCTGATCAGACTCAAAGAGGCAGGCATTCTAATCGAGTGTCAATCACCCTGGAACACCCCGTTTCTATCAGTCAAAAAGCCAGGAGGTTACCGGCCTGTTCAAGACCTGTGAGCCATTAACAAAGTGACTGTTTCTTTACACCCGGTGGTCCCAAATCTGTACACCCTCCTCAGCCCAATCCCAGGGTCTGCCAAATGGTTCACTTGCCTAGACATAAAAGATGGCTTTTTCTGCCTTCTGCTGGCCCCCAAAGCCAGCTCTTATTTGCCTTAGAATGGACTGAACCAGATATGGGTTGGCAGATGCATTTAACATGGATGTGGCTTCCACAAGGGTTCAAGAACTCACCCACTCTCTTTGGAGAGGCATTGGCTGCAGACCCTGCCAGCTTTCTGAGGGAAGCCATGTGCCGTACCCTTCTGTAGTATGTAGGTGACCTCCTCCTTGCCAGTGACACCCAGGAAAATTGTGCAAAAGCCACAAAGGCCCTCCTGCAACCCCTGCCATACTCAGGATACTGAGCCTCATGGAACAAGGCACAAATCTGCCAGCAGCAAGTCTGGTACTTGGGCTTCCTCCTCACCTAGGGAAAAGGGCACTAGGGCCAGAGAAGAAAAGGTCATTATCTCCTTACCTTAGCTCCAGACAAAGAAAGGCATACGAGAGTTCCTGGGGGCCACTGGGTTCTGCAGAGTCTGGATTCCTGGAATCTCGGCAATGGCAAGACCCCTTTACAGCCTCCTGGGGGGGCCAGACTGAGAGCCCCCTGTCTGGACAGAAGAGGCAATAGCCACCTTCCTGGAAATAAAGGCTGCTTTCGGACAGGCCACAGCCCTAGGCCTGCCAGATATAGAAATGCCCTTCAATCTCTTTGTACATGAAAAGGAAAGGTGGCCCTTGGGGTTCTCACACAGACTCTTGGGCCCTGGCAGCAGCCAGTCACATACTTATCAAAGAGACTGGACTGGTTGCAGCAGTTCGGCCACCCTGCCTCAGGGTGCTGGCAGCCACAGTTCTACTCATTAAGGAAGCAGATAAACTCAGCCTGGGACAAGAACTAAATGTCTACGTCCCCCATGCTCTTGTGTCCCTCATGAACACATAGAGACACCGCTTCCTCTCCAACTCCTGGCTGGCACAATATCAAGGGCTCCTCTGTGATAACCCATGGGTCATTCTTGAAACAGTACGGACACTGAATCCAGCAACTTTCCTCCTCACCGAAGAGGGAAAGCCAGATCACCACTGCTCCAAAGTAACTGACAAAGTCTACACAAGTTGCCTGGATTTGGGGGATCAAGCAATACAAAAGCCAGAACTCACACTGTTCAGTGATGGCAGCAGTTACCTATAAGAGGGTATCTGGAGAGCAGGTTATGCAATAACTACTGCCACTGAGGTCTTAGAAGCAAAAGCCCTGATGGCCGGATGGTCAGCACAATGGGCTGAACTGCATGCCTTGATCCGAGCCCTCACCATCAGCGAGAGCAAGCTAGCCAACATCTACACCAACTCCCGATACACCTTTGCCACTGTGCACATACATGGAGCAATCTATGAGGAAAAAGGTCTCCTCACTGCAGCAAGAAAAGCAATCAAGAACAAGGAAGAAACACTAAAACTCCTCGAGGCTGTATGGCTCCCAAAAGAAGTAGCAGTTCTACACCGCAAAGGACACCAAAAGGGAAACAACCCTATAACACAGGGGAATCAGCTGGCAGATGAAGCGGCTAGAGCAGCAGCCAGTAAGGAGACAGGTGAAGCTCCTTCCCTACTATGGTCCTAACACCCCCATGAGACCCCTCCACCCAAGTACACTGAAAAGGAAAAGGACTGGGCCATGGCTGAAGAATCCACCCTAACTGAAAATGGATGGTGGATGCTGCCTGACAGACGTATCTTTGTCCCAACTGCAACAGGAAGACATTTAGTCAGCGAATACCATCAGCTCACCCACCTAGGAAAAACTGCACTGGAAGCCCTCCTCAAAAAACAATACTATATCAGCCAGTTGCCAGCATTATGCTGAGTGGTAAGTGAGCAGTGTTTAACTTGCTCCAGAAATATCACTTGATCTGCACACTGTGATCCCTGCCTGGTGTCCAAAGATCAGGAGTTGCCCCCTTTGAAGACCTTGAGATAGACTTCACAGATGTCCAGCCAAGCAGAGGACTCAGATACCTCCTAGTAATAGTGTGCACAGACTCTGGGTGGGTTGAAGTGTTCCCAACCAGGACAGAATGAAGCTGGGAGGTAGCCAAAATCCTCCTGAAATTGTGCCCTGGTTTGGCCTACTGTCTACAATTCACAGTGACAATGGACCTGCATTTGTAGCAGATGCAGTACAAATTTTAGCTAAATCTCTCAACATTACCTGGAAACTCCACACTGCATACAGGCCACAAAGTTCAGGGAAAGTAGAGTGAATGAACTGCACCCTCAAGGGAACCCTAGCTAAGTTTTGCCAAGAAACTGGCCTCCTGTGGCTGGACCTACTGCCTCTGGCTCTCCTGCATCCTTGCTGCACACCTGGAACTCAGGGCTTTTCCCCTTTTGAATTACTGTATGGATGCCCTCCCCCCTGTCTGGGGAGCCTCCCGGGGAACCCACACCAGATAGGAGATAAGGGAGCAAGAGAACAGCTCCAAGTCTTGGGAGCTATGCTAAATAAGCTGCAACAATATACCATAGAAAGAGCCCCGACCTCCTTAGGGAACCCAGTACATTCCTTTCAGGCTGGGGACTCAGTCTGGGTCAAAGATTGGAAAAGGGACCTCCTCAAACCTCAGTGGACTGGCCCCCACATTGTTGTTCTAACTGCTCCTACTACCCTCAAAGTTGCAGGCATCACTCCGTGGGTCTTTCATTCCGGAGTGAAAAAGGCCCATAATCCAGACGAAGAAATACATCGGTAGAAGGCCCAGCCAGACCTCCAGAATCCTCTCCACCTCCACATCCGACAATTACCCTCTAACTAATGAACACCTGCACACAGTGGATCTTGGCCCTCGCCAGAGCGGTATCTCTTGTCCTGGGCATTGGACTCTCTGCTGTTGCCCACTTGGACTGGACTTTTCCTCAAAAAGTTGCCCTTTCTATTGTCTATTGGGTAATCATAGGTTGTTTTGTTGTGCTTACCTGTCTTTCCTAATTATACTCAAGCCTCAGCCTGCATATCCCTAGTATCTCTCTATAATGTTATTTCCATACCATCCTTCCATTCCCTTCCTCCCCCTCACTTCCAGGGAACCTCAGTGTGGTCACATAAAGTCAGACAAACGGGGGACCAGATTCAGCACCTATACCTACATGCCTGCCAAGTGTTATAAGAACAGGGCCACACTTCGCCTTAAAGATGGGAAAAAGTCCTGGACTGGAACAATAAGTAAACAGGACCTAGACTGTGCAATCAGGGGAAGAAAGGGATCCACTGTCTGCTGGACCTCCCTCACCCACACTGGAATGTCTGACGGGGGCAGTCCAGGATCAGGCACAGAGGGACAAGGATGAAAATGTCAAGCAGGCCCTAAAGGCATTCAATGAAGGGCCAGCTTACCACAATATTGGCCTCTCAGGACCCCAACAATTAACTCAGACCCTAGCCCCCACTCACCAGGTCAACCAGGTCATTACAGCAGCCTACAAGTTAATTTGAAACATCAGCAACCAGATACAAGCCTGCTGGTTTGCTTGCCCTTAACCCACAGGGCCTGTATTGGAACCCCAGTGCCCCCATACTGGATCCCCACTCAGGCCCAGAACCAGACCAAACTAATTGGTCCAGTAGCCTACAACATCCAGCTCCAACCCAGTGCAAGACAACATAATATGCCTGACCAACTCAAAGACAGGTAACATTAGCTAGGGTTCTGTCCCAACCTGGTTGTGTTCCAAAAATCACACCACCAATCAGTCAAAAACTTACTGTGTCCCCAACAGGAATTTTTCTCCTGTGCAGAAGTACTGCCTTCCGATGCTTCCAGATAAACTGGACAGGTTTATGCATGGCGATCTTTCTCACCCCTGACATGTCTGTCCGGTCTGACCAAGAGTTTGAGCAAGCTCTCAGCCCCTTTCCAAGGATACAAAAGCGGGCAGCTCTAAGCATGGTTTTGTTGGGCGCGGGAACACTTGCAGGAATTGGAGTGGGGGCAGCTAGCTCAGGCTCCTCACTCCACTTCTATCACAAACTCTCTCAAGAACTAAACGAGGACATGGAAAAGGTTGCAGACTCCCTCCTTTCCTGCGAGGGGCGGCAGTCACGCTCCAAAACTGACGGGCCCTAGACTGGCTCACAGCTGAAAAGGGAGGAACCTGTGTATTCTTAGGGGAGGAGTGCTGTTATTATGTGAACCAATCAGGGATAGTAACCCCCAAAATCAAAGAACTAAAAGAATATTAAGAAGGAGCAAGGAATTAGAGACAGGGGGGATGTGGGGACTTAGCTGGTGGTCCTCCTGGTTACTTCCACTGGCTGGGCCCTTCATCTCCATCCTCCTCCTGGTCACTATTGGCCCCTGTGTACTAAATGCCCTCATAAAGTTCATAGAAAACACCGTTCGAAGTTGAGCCACCACTCATATACTGGCTCTGCAAGGTCATTGGTCTGTCATACATCAGGATGGTACCCCCTGAAAACGAAGTGTTTAAAGGGGCCTCAGCAAGGGGAGTCACAGGGAGGTATTTACAAGGTCGGCAATGTAGTCCAGGTGGCTCCCTTCTGCTTCTCTTCTTCAGCAAAGACAGCAGAAACTCCCATGCACTCCCCGCTCCACCAGGCACTCCCAAAACTCACTCCCCCTTGCTTCCTTGCTTGTGCAGGTAGAAATATTGCAGATACGGAAGCAAAAAGGTATATATTGCTCCCCTTGCCTTTGTTCAGGGCTCAGACTTGGGAGATTACTCCCCTCTGAGCCCGCAGGTGTGAAATAAACCTCAACACTCCAAGATCTCCGAGCATCACTTGGTTCTTCCATCAATGATCCAGTCCAGGTTTTTCAGGTTTTTCTATAACACAGTGATTGGTTCTATGCGTCACAGCAGGCTAGAGATACCTTGTGATTATCACTTTGTCCCTTGATGCTTTCAATCCAAGAAAATTCCAGTAGACACAGCAGAGTGAAAACTGGAAACGTTTTTCAAAATCTACTGGTCATACTGTTTCTAAAATAGTATAGTCTGTGACTTTAAATTTGAGTCCCAGCTTTGCTGTTTCTTAGTTGTACAATCTTGGGCAAATTATGTAACCTCTCTGAGCTTCAGTTTTCTCATCTATAAATGGGGACATAATAATAGGACTATTATTAGATGCTCAGAGGTTGGGATTTACTGGGTATCTCAGAGCTAACAGAGATAAATCTGGGGTAAACCTAGATCTTTGGGTTCTAAGTCTGATCTCCCTCTAACAATCAGATAATTTCTACCAGTGTCCCTTGGATTGTGCCTTGAGGTCTGCCCCCAACAATGCCCTTACTTAAAGACAGTCCAGCTTCTGAGATACAGAAATTTGAAAATGGTGGCCCCATCAAACTAGAGATTAGAGATCTCCTGGAAGGCAGCTGGAGGGAGAGTGGGGAGCAGGCAGAGAGGCTTGAGAGACTTTATTGTCTCACTCCTAGAAGGTTTGTAAAAACATTTATTTTTTGGTTCCATACCAGTCTCAATCTACCTTAATGGGAAACTCTGGTGGTGGGGCCAGGCGTACTTACTCTTGAACAGATCCGCAGGTAATTCTGGGGTACTACCTTGATGGAGAAGCACTACCCTTTTCTAGACAAAAATCACTACAGAATCTATCAGTGCTCACAGATTAGTTCCCAAACCAATTTATCTTTGAGTTTTCCTATGTTTCATAGAAAACCAGTTCAGGCATTGGGTGGGTCATGGGAGTAAGCTTCTAAAAAGCCACAGGGGAAGGACCGCATCTCTGAGACTAAGAGGTGGGCCTAGCCTCACTTCCTCCCTCTCCTCCTCTGGGCTTCCTGTCATCACGGTGTGATCATATTTATTCCCCCTTCACTTCTCCTTTTACACAAATAGCCCCGGACATCGTGTTACCAGCATTGTAGCAGCCACCTCAGGGATAATCACCAGTCCTGCCCAAAGGATTTGGGGAAAGTGCCTACAAAAGGTAAGATCGGTGACATTTTAATTGAATTTGAGAGCAAAGACCTGAACCATACATGTTATGTGGGATTGGGTATCTTCTTAGGGGTCTCCATATATATATATATATATATATATATATATGCTCTCTAGTAACCCTAAAATCTCCTGCAACTTTAATTTCACAAATATTTAGTGCAGAGAAAGTAAAAAGATCAGTCAGATCATAGTAACCCTCAAAAGGCAATCAGGCTAGAAGGACTTTTAATTAATAGGTTCTTATTATCTGTTATCTCTTTGGGTAAGGGCATTCATATGCTTAGATTGCTTTAGAACTTAAATTTCTGTGTGTAGTAATTTCTTTTACCTGAAATCTTCTATATGAGATGAAGCTGGGGAGATTTCATAAATGCTCCGGCCTTCAGAAGATTGGTCTTGTGCTTTTAAAGTAAGGAGAAAACCAACAGCTGGAATCATTTAGAAAGACAGCTAGGAGATGCAATTCTTCACTTAAGAAATTTTCCTAAGTAAAGTTAGTTACTCCCGCTGTGATTCCTCAGAGCCAATAAACAGAAGAACGGCTACAAATGACAACACCCAGTTTAGTCAGGAACCCAGAACATGCCCAGTATGTGTATTCTGAAAAGTGAAAGCTCTGAGAGGTGCTTAGATTGATTGGTTTCAAAGGGCAGGGATCCCCAGGGTTCCCTCCAAATAAACTTATCCTTAGTCTACGAATCATAAATACTGATAAATATAATGACATGTACCAACCAACAAAATGATATTGCTATGATTTCTAATTCATTGCCCATAACTAAAAATTGAGGGCTCATGGACTCTGAAAGTGATAGCCAATCTTTGATCCTTGTATTCTGTGATCACCATGGTGGTTACTAGAGGTCAGCTCACCACAGAAAACTCTGAGAGCTTTTTCCTTCCAAAACCCGCAGAAGTCTCAACTGACTGTGCCCTGGAGAGGAGAGGAAAGTCCTCCTAGGACCACATACCCCCACTTAACAACAAGGGGTGGGGACACCACTGAGAGCTCTGGATTACCAAGACACCTCTTGGGCTATTTAGCCATGAATTTAAAAATAAAGACAAACTTTTTAATAAAATTATTTGACAAACTGGCATTAGGTGCCTCCTGGGGTCAGGCACTGTGCTTTGGAGATGCTGGTGAGGTGGGAGAGTGGCAGGGTAGAAAGAGGATATTTATCTAACAAATAGTATTGCCCTTAAGGAACTCCTATGCAGATAAGAAATATCAGATGTGTGTGCAAGTGCTTTAGAAGAGAATGGAGCAAAAGCAGAATCTTAGCGGCTGCTAAACAAAGTTTTGCTTTCTCAATCTCCATGAGAATCTGAAGTTTTGTAATTGTGGTTGAACTGGAGCAGACTGAGCTGAAGCACGACTTCCTGTGATGTTTCCTGTGTGGGCCAGTTAAGAGTATTTAGCTTTAAATGAAATGGTTGAACACCTTTACACCCATGGGTAATGATTCAAAGCCCATCCCTTCACAGTTACCACCTCTTTGGCAACTGATGAGAAGCACAAACTGGAAATGTCAAATTTTCTTGGTCTTTAGTTTCTTTTGTCCTCCGGTTGACCTCTAACTACCCAGAGGGCTTCAGGCTGGACCTAAGGCCTGTTCCTCTGATTCACTCCCACCCTACCACATAGCAGCATCTAGAAATTGTGCTACAGTGCTGGAGACACAAGGATAACTGCTGTGGTTATCCATGTCAAAGCATTTCTAGAGTCTACTGTGGAGGACAGACACAACAATACACAAATGCAATACAATGTAATCTTTTCTATAATGGAGGGAGAAGGAGCACAAATGTAGGGATTGCTGAGGAGTGTGCCAAAGACTCCCTTGGAGCACTATACTCCATGTTAGAATGTTGCTACTTAAAGAGAATTTAGAGATTATTTAGGCTGAAATAGAATGTCCAATTCATAGTGAGAGCCTACTAAATATTAGATATTATTATAACATTTCAATCTTCTTATTTTTAAGGTAAAGTGACTTGTCCAAAGTCATAAAATTACTTAGCTAGTAATCCCTGCCTAGGTTCATTTTCAAAGACGGAGTTTTCTATGAGGACTGGAGATAATGGCATTCCAGACAAGGCACAGTATAAGCAAACTCAAAAGAAGTGTAAACCCCTAGGCATTCTATCCTTATTATTAGAAATGACAGTAAGCAGTTGAGACTGGAATAGAACAAGCTGTGGCTGCTGGACCACAGAAAGTGATAATCTTTTCTCCTACTTGGTTTTGGAATTCCAGCACCTGAAAGTAGAAGACAAGATCAACCAAACAACTGAGTCCTAAGCTTAGCCCTGGACAGGGCCATGTCTGAGATGTCCACATGACAGAAATCATGAGATACGGCTTGAAATGAGGGTGAAGAAGCATATTTCTTCTCCCTCAATCTAGAGTTTCTCCTAGATTAGAGTGAAGGGTGGCACTTTTTGCAAAACTACAGCCACTCTCCTCTCAGCTTTGTTCCAGGAAATGCTATGTTGATTTAGTTACCGTGGTTTGGTTTAGGTTCCAGTATGAGTCAGCACATAGCACTTCCTGTATTGAGTACGCAACCAATGTGTGCAGATCACCACGGGGCCTAGAGACTGGGCACCTGCCCTCAGGGAGCTGCAGGACCCACCTGCCAGTGCAGATACAGAGCCCTTAAGCAAATAACACAGAGAAATTAGATTGCTGGGCCGAGCAGGCCTCCTGTGGCTGCCGGGGTAGAGGAGGATGAAATTGCAGCTGGAGTTTGGGAAGGCTGTCTGGAAGTAGGCTTTGAGAAAGAGGAAGATACTACATTTCCCAGGCCAGTGGGTGGACACTCAAAGTGGAGGCCATGGATCTCTGGGTTGGGGTATCGAGATAAGTTTTCTATGAATTCATTTCCCATTTCACCAGCACACAGTAGAGTTCCTATCCAAGCAATAGCATCAATGTATCAAAGCTATTGCCAAGAATTGTTGTAAAAGAAAAGATGTCACAAGGATACATTTTTATAATCATTTAAAATAAGAGCACTATATGAAAGTGTTAGAATATTGCTACTTAAAAGGAATTCAGAAATTCTTTAGGTTCAAATAAGGTGTCCAAGTCATAGTAAGAGCCCAATAAATATTAGCTATAATTATAATATTTCAATCTGCTTATTTTTTAGGTAAGGAGACTTGTCCAAAGTCATAAAATTACTTAGATATTCTTGATTGTCTGTGAATGCTCTTCCCTCCACACTACATTACAATCCCTTTTCTTACACACTTCTTATTAAATAGGCATCATTAGACTATGTTCTTTGTTTACATAAAGAAATTTCTAGTGCATTTTAACATAAGCAAACATGAAAATACAGCTTGATTATAAATTCAGTGAATCTAAAATCAATATACCAGCAAATCAGATATTTAATATATATTTAATATGTCAAACTTTTGTTTGGCATTTTATATTTCAGGAGACCTGGATTGAGGAATGGGATGAGAAATGATTTTGATACCTCACATTTAAAAAAATTTATTCAGATAATTCAGATAAACTTATGTCTTAATATTTACTCTGTATCAGGACCAAATAGAGGCCTTAAAGAGTTATCCCATGGTTGTTCTTCTAAAAATAGCTATTGTAGACTCTCAATATCATACCATCAAGGACTTAAGTTGTAATGATTTTGAAATCAGAATTCTTTAGATAATTTACTCATATTCAACTTTCTCTCTCTCTTTTTTCATTTTGACAATTCAGACTCACAGAAAAGTCACAAAAATATTATAAGGAATTTCTGGACCTGCTTCACCCAGATTTCCTAAATATTAACATTTTACCACATTTCCTTTATCCTTCCCTGGTTTCTTATTTGAAAGTAACTTCTGACATGATTATCTTTTCCTACTAAGTGCTTTTCCACAATCTCTTACATAATCGCTTTACAATGATCAAATTCAGGAATCAACATAATGCAATACTATTAACAATCGATAGATTTTAGTCAGATTCCACCAATTGCCCCATTAATATTTTTATACTAAAGGAAATCTCTGATAATGCATTGCTTTTAACTGTCATGTCTCTTTAGTCTCCCTGTGTGGGACTAGATCCTGAGTCTTTCTTTGTCTTTCATGGCATTGATATTCTTGAAGAGCACAAGCAAGTTTTTTCTAGAATGTCTCTATTTGGGTTTGTCTGACATTTCCTCATGACTAGATTTAGGTTATTCAAACTTTTGATAGAAATACCACAGAAGTGGCTTTCGTTACCCCACAGAAATCCTTGCCCACCCTGGGCAGAGCTTACCCGTACCCACTATGGGCAGGTCTCTAGAGTAGGGATACTCCACAGCAAAATTCAACATAATTTTAGGGTAAGGAAAGAGATTCTCTAGTCTGCTGACTCTGTAACGGCTGTTTTATGGAACTGTTCCTGATATGGAGATTGGCCTTGTTATCAAGGTCCCATCTCAGCTCAGTTGTTGGGAGCATCTGTGATTTTTCAATCGGGGGATTATCTTGTCAGCTCCCTAAAGGAAGAAAATACGCCTCCAAGATCATCTGGGTTTGTTTTTCCTCGTTTTTTGTCTCCTCTCTGCTTCTTCCCTCTTTCTTTCTTCTATAAGTCGCCAGTTCCTCTCCCCTGAGAGCAGCCTCAAAAGGAAAAACTTTTCACCAGACCACAGTTTCAGGGATGAATGAAATGACAAACACATTCCTTTGATGAAGCGATGGAGAGATGAGAATACACTAATGCGCAATGACAGAATACCACATTGATGGTCTGGTTTGGTTTTGGTTTGGTGGTATCGCCTTTCCCCCCACAATTGCTGATTACTCCCTCAAAGAGACACGTGCATGTGCCATCCCTCCTCAGTCACTGCCAACAGGAGTTCAAACTGTGGAAGATGCAAGGATTCCTTCTGGAGGCTCATCACATTGCAGGGAGAGAACTGAGTTGGGACGTGTAAGGCACAAAACTGGAACTGGAACAACGGAATAACGTGGGCTTGGAAGGCTGAAAGGCCTCAGCCCATCCTCTGTCTTTGCTGATCATTAGCTGAGTGATCTTAGGACAGTTACATAGGCTGTCTGATTACTGGATTTCCTGTTTGCAAAGTAGGGCTATTGATACCTAAGTGGCAGGGTTGATAGGAGGATTATAAATAAGATACATTTATGAATAACTTGGCATTTTGCAGGATTCACTAAACATCTATCTAAGTTGATTTTGGCCAAGGGACCTTAATCGGAAGCCCTCATGAAGCACAGATTTCCTTTCCAATTTAGAAAAATATTTTGTTAATCAGGGCCCCAGTGTTCTTTACTGATGAACCAAAGACCTCCACAGACTCTGTGTAGGAAGGGATAGGAAGCCAGTAATTACCTTGCTGAATACCATATTCCATCTTAATTAGCAAATAGATCTGGGTATAGAGAAATGTCTGGAAAGATGTTCACCAAAAATGTTAATGGTGGTTATTCTGAGACATGGAGTTCTAAAAGATTTTGTGCTTTCTTCTTGGCATCTTATTGTTTGAATTTTTTACAAAGGGCACACAAAACTTTTTGAAGAAATATATTGACAAAAAAATGAAATAAGCAAAGGATTATTAAAGGCCTTCTGGCCTTTAATGTATTTTATTCTTGAAAATCTAGCTGGAAGCTCAGGGTCGCCCTTATAAATGGACTGGTGGAAAAGCTCTAAACTTGGTTCTGCAGACACTCGTCACTGAACCACATTCTCTGAGACTGAGCCACCCAGGAAATATATCTCATTTAACCCCAGGCCAACCTATAAAGGCACATATTAATATCACCATTTTAAGGATGAGAAAACTGTGAAAGTTAGAGAGAAGTTATACAAGTTGCCCAAGGCCATGTTTCTAGTATGTTGCACTGCCAGAACTCAAAACTAGACCTGTCTGATTCCATTGCCAGTGTTTTTCAAACTGTGTTCCATGGAACACTTTATTCTCTGATCTGTTAATAAATAATCTTCAGTATGAGAATAGGTTTGTAGTTTTATAAGTAGACTTTTAGAGACCTACAATGTACATTAGCATGTAACAAGTTCCTTAGAAGTTATTCACTAAAAACACTGCTAATGGTTTTATCTTTTATTTTTATTTAATCCCACTTGCTTCCAAAGTTTTTTGACCATGGATTCTTTTCACTCCTTATGGTTTTGTTTATTCATTTTTGTTTCAG
Source organism: Smutsia gigantea (assembly GCA_032199065.1). NCBI lineage: Eukaryota > Metazoa > Chordata > Mammalia > Pholidota > Manidae > Smutsia > Smutsia gigantea. The sequence goes on from JAVSCE010003807.1 coordinate 38,031, forward strand.
GAATGCTAATTAACATCTCATAAATAAAATAGTCTGTATAACATCAAACCTGTCTTGCTGAAGCTCCAAATTAGTCTCTAAGATTGGACTAGATAGGGCTGGAAATCAAGAACTGATATTTTCTTGAAGCTTATGTCCAACCCTAACCACTATGAAGCTTGATTAAATTCAAGACTAATTAGGTGACACTGCAAGTATGGGTCAAAGAAAGGAATTGAACCAGAAGTCCACAAGACAATCCACCAGCCCAAGCTCTTTGCTTGGAGAATATTAAAGGGTGAACTTCATCCCTGTCCTCGATGTCAGGCTGTGGGAGGTGGCTGAGCTAACCGGTTCAGTCACAGAGGTTTCCTGGAAGCTGACATCAGGGAGTTGCTTCACAAAGCCATGAGTCATGGGGCTGAGAGTAGCTTGGTGGAGTGGTGTCAGTTCTTCCAGACAGCGGGTTGGAAGGGATCTGTGCCCCATGACTGGCCAGTCATAATGAAGAAGGGAAAGGGGAAATGGAGAGGCCTTCTCTCTGGGTTATATGAAAACAGGGACCATTATTACTTGTGGTAAAAGTAGTGACAACATTCAACATATAGGCAGCTTTTCTTCTTCAATTTGGTGACAGTTGGAATAATGGAAAATCAGAAAAGGAACAGAAAAAGTTCTTCCTGCCTGTGAAGGAAAGAATCAGTGGGGATAGCTCCAGGTTAGTGGGCACCTGGTTAGTTGGTGCTCTGTGAACAATTAGACTGCAAGGGCCCGAAGCATCCTTCCCAGGGTCCCAGGATGTTGGGAGGATGGGAGGCATCTGGCCCATTCCCTCCTGTTTAAGTTATTTGCCCACGTCCAAAAGATTAGTTTATTGGCAGAATAAATCTCAAGTCCAAGGGTCCTGATCCTGCAGCATCACGTTCATTTGGTTGTTAGAAAATCCAGTCTGGAGAGATTGCCCTGTGTGCTGGGTGAGACCTCAGCCTGGGAGAGAGTTCTTGACTCTTGAGTGAGAAAGAGTCCATGAGCAGACTGAGCGGGTCCAAGCAAAGGGTCGTTTAATAAAGCAAAAGTACACACTCAAGGAATGAGCATGAGTGTGCCCCAGAGGCGAGCGACCCAGTGGGGTGTGGGTTGGGTGGTCTTATAGGGAGATACCCTATTTCTGTCCTTAGATTTTCTGCTTCAGAACTGTCATGGCATGAAGCGGTGTGATTTTCAGTATGCTGATGAGCATACAATGTATTTGGGGTGAGATCAGCGTCAAGTTCTCCTCCATGTCGGAACCAGCTAGTTTTGATGGGTCTATTATCTATATTCTCACTCCCCACATCCCTTGAGAATAGTGTACATGGAATGTTTAGAATGTAAACGGCATCTAGCCTAATGTAAACACCAGCCAGACTCCCCCACTCCCTTGCTGCTCATGTCTGGCTATCTACCTACTATAACAATTTCACTACACCAGATAATTTAGAGTTAATGAGTAAAAGTCCAAACATTTGTTCAGTCAACAATCTTACTTTATATATATATAATACATAAAATCAGGTACTGTGTTAGCCTCAAGGATTCAAAGATGAATAAACTAGCTCCTACCCTCAAGGAGCTCATGCTCTAGTGAGGGAAGAGATCATTATAAAACAATTTGGTTAGCATAATAGCAGAGATGCACAGGCATTAAAGGCACTCCTTGTGGGTTATGGGGATGGGATATGAACAACTGAACACAATCAGAGGTTTCCTAGAAAAGTCACACTTGAACTGTCTCAGGATGATTAGTAGCTAACCAAATTTAGGAGTCAGAGGGAATGAAAGGGGCAAATTCCAGCAAAGAATCACATGAGCAAAGGTAAACAAGCCGTCACAATGTTGCTTGCTATTTTGAAAGTATAAGGCAGGGAATGTTACCATCAGTTTGAAGCAAATTAGGAGAGGTCTTTTGACATATGTATACATGAATAAAACCATCACTACCGTCAAGATCACAAACATATTCATAATTCCCAAAAGATTATTCATGGTCTTCTGTAGTCCCTTTCTCCTGCCCTTCATCAGTCTCCCTCTATGCACCCCCCCCCCACCACGCTCCTCCACCCCTGTGCCTAGGCAATCATCGATCTGCTTCTGTTGCTGTAGATTAATTTTCATTTTCTAAAATTTTATATAACTGGAATCATACCCTATGTACTCTTTTTTTAAACTTGCTTTTTTAATCTCTCCATAAATATTTTGAGATTCATCTAGGCTGTAGCATGTATCAACAGTTTATTCCTTTTTATTCCTGAGTAGTATACCATCAAAATGCTCTTCCTGAGTATACAGCTATATCACAATTTATTTATCCATTCACCTGTTGATGGACCTTAGCGTTGTTTCCAGTATTTGGCTACTACAAATTAATCTGCAATGAGCATTCCTATACAAGTCTTTGTATGGACATGTGTGTTCATTTCTCTTGGGTAAATACCTTGGGGTGGAATGTCTGGATAATATGATATCAAAACTGGCAAACTGTTTTTCAAACTGGATGTACCTTTTTACATTCTCACCAATGGCATATGAAAGTTCCAGTTCTACCACATCCTCATCAACCCTCAGTATGGTCAGTTTTGCTTTTGTTTTTTAAATTTTAACCATTCTGGGAAGTGAACAGTGGTAGCTCATTGTGGGTTTAATTTACATTTCCCTAATGATTAATGAAGTAGGGTACTTTTTCATGAACTTATTTGACATCCATGTACATTCACTTTAGTGAATATGTGTTCAGATATTTTGCCCATTTTTAAATGGAGCTCTTGGTTTTCTTACCATTGACTTTGAGAGATTTTTTGTGCTCTGGATACAAACCCTTGTTGATCAATGTGTCTGTTTTTATACCCAAATCATACTATTTTGATTTCTGTAGTTTTGCGATCAAGTTTGAATTCAGGAAGTATGATTCCTCCTGTTTTGTTTTTCTTGCTCAAAATTCTTTTGGATATTTGGGTTCTTTTGTGGTTCTACACAAATTTTAGGATTGTTTTTTCTATATCTGTGAAAAACTCCACTGAAATTTGTTTGCATTAATCTGTAGATCACTCTGGGTGATATGGACATTTTAGCATTATTAATTCTTCCAATCCAAAAGCACGAAATATCTTTCTATTTATTTGTGTCTTCCATTTCTTTCACTAATCTCTTTACATTTTCAGTGTCTAGATCTTTCACCTCCTTGGTTAAACTTATTCCTAAGTACATTATTCTTTTTGAAGCAATTGTAAATAGGGTTGTTTTCTTAACTTCTCTTTCTGATAGTTCATTATTAGTGTATGGATATGGAACTGATTATTGCCTGTTGATTTTACATCCTGCAATTTTGCTGACTTTATTTTTTAGTTCTACAGTTTTTTGGAATAGCGTTTAGGGTTTCTTATATATAATAATATCATGTCATCTGCAAATAGAGGCAGTTTTACTTCCTCCTTTCCAATTTGGATGCCTTTTATTTCTTTTTCATTTATAACTTTATTTTGAATCCTATTTCTTTTTTGTTAAGTCTAGCTAAGGGTTTGTGTTTTATTTTCTCAAAAAACTAGCTCTTAGTTTCCTTGATCTTTTCTATTATCTTTTTATTCCCCATTTTGTTTATTTCAACTCTGACCTTTGTTATTTCCTTCCTGCTATTCGCTTTGAGTTTAGTTTGTTTTTTTCTAGTTTCTGGAGCTGAAAAATTGGGTTGTTTATTTGAGACATTTTTTTCTTAATGTTGGCATTTATCACTGTGAACTTTTCTCTTAGAACTGCTTTTGCTTCATCTCATAATTTTTCAAATGTATTTCCATTTTAATTTATTCAAGTTATTTTTGTTTCTTTTTAAATTTTTTCTCAGGCCCGTTTGTTGCTCAGGATCATATTTTTTAATCTCCATGTATGTGAGTTTTCCAGTTTTCTTCTTATAATTGTTTCATAGTTTCATACCATTGTGGTCAGAAAATGTGCTTGATATGATTTCAATGATCTTAAATTTATTAAGAATTGTTTTGTGACCTAACAAATGATCTATCCTGGACAATGTCCAGGCGAGCTTGAATGTGTATTGTGTTGCCTTGGCTAGAATGTTCCGTGAGTGTCTGTTAAGTCCATCTGTTCTGCTGTGTAGTTTAAGTCCAAAGTTTTATTATTGATTTTCTGTCTGGAGGATCTATCCATCATTGAAAGTGGGTGTTAAAGTTCCTTACTATAACTGTAATTCTATTTCTCTCTTCAGGTCCATTAATATAAGCTTTAGATGTTCCTATATTGGGCAATAAATATTTACACATGTTATATCCTCCTATTAGATTGACCCCTTTATCATTATATAATGACCTTTGTCTCTTAGGACCAGTGTTTGACTTAAAACCTATTTTGTTTGCTATAAGTACAGTTACTCCTGCTTTCTTTTGTTTTCCATTTGAATGAAATGTTTTTCCATCCCTTCACTTCCAGCCTGTGTGTCCTTACAGTTGAAGTGAGTCTTCCAGGAAGCATATGGTTGGGTCTTATTTTTTTTTATCCATTCAGCCACTTTATGTTTTTTGATTGGAGAGTTTTATGGGAAGCATTTTAAATTACAAATTCAATTTATTATTTGATATAGAACTATTCACATTATTTCCTCTTGAGTGAGCCTTGGTACTTTATATCCGTCAAGGAATTTATCCGTTTCATCTAAGTTGTCAAATTTATTGGCAAAAGTTCCAGATAATATCCACTTATCATTTTGCTATCTGTAGAATCTAGCGTAGTTACCTCATTCTTAATGTTGATACTTTTTCTTTCATTTAAAAAATTATCTGAGTAAAGTTTATCAACTATTAATCTTATAAAAGAACCAGCTTCTGGTTTCATTGATTTTCTTGATTATTTTTCTGATTTCTGTTTAATCGATTTCACCACTTATAGTCATTATTTCTTCCTTCTATTTATTATTGGTTTAATTTGCTCTTCTTTTTCTAGTTTCTGAATATGGAAGCTGAGCTCATTGATTTGAGGCCCTTATCCTTTCTAATGTGTACACATTTTGTGCCATAAAATTTCCTTTAAGTACAGCTTTAGTTACACCCAAAATTTTTGACATGTTGGTTTTGAAGATGGGGGGAAGTGTTGTTCAAAATTCTAATTTCAAAGAAGGGGAGAAGGGTTGTACAAAATTCTTTTTTGATCCATAGACTATTTAGAAATATGTTAGTTTTCAAATACTGGGGATTTTCTAGAAATATTTCTATTGTTGGTTTCTCATTTCTTTCCTTTTAAACTTACTGAATTGTGGTTTATGTCCCAGAATGTTCTATTTGGTAAATGTTTCATGTACTCTTGAAAAGTGTGTATATTCTGTTGTCATTGGGTAGAATGTTCTATCACCCAAGATGATGCAAGAGATTCTTAAGGCCTTAAACATTTGATCTCAGGTGCCACCTTGCAAAGCCAGGTAACTTACTTCCTCTGTTTTTCCTTCTACTTTTTAGGGCAAGAATATCCCAGCACGAGCATGAGTAGCTTGAAATTGCTGAAGTATGTTCTGTTTTTCTTCAACTTGCTCTTTTGGGTAAGTGTGTCTCTTCTGAGCATGGCTGAGCTCACCTCTTCCTAGCTACTTTCTGAGGAGCCTGGAATGGTATGCCATCCATGCATGCTTGGGTCATGTGTAGCATGCCCAGCCTAAGAACAAGGGAGTAATTACTTCCTCCACTCTTACCAACCAGCCATAGCATAAGCCTGTAAAAGTGAAACGTACCAATGCAGCTATTTATGGGGATGCTTTTTCTCTTTCTGGAGACTTTAGGCTACTGCTCACTGCTGACATCTATGGGTGAGAAACCTGAGATTCTGCATTCTGTGTGTAGAATGCCTCTTTTTTCTCACTTCCTCTTACCTTTCCTCCCCATCCCCCCCCCCCCAAACTGGGCCCCTTGGAAAAATAGCTGATTAAAAAGGAAGTCACTTTTTCTGGGGAGATTTCACTGTCAAATTAAGCAGTTGAATTTCATATATAAATGGGTTGGTGCTTATATATCCATAAGAAGATTCTTGAGTTTTAGCTTCTTTAGTTTTCTGCCTACCAAGATGAACTTCTCAACCAGGATATCCCTTCTATATGGCTGTAGTTTTCAAAGCGAAGACTGCCTGTAAGCAGTGGAGGGCACAAGGGGTAGGGGATCTGAAGCGTGAAGATGCTGTGTTACTCACAGGTGTGAGTTTCCCCTGGTGTCTGATGTGGTAGGATGAAGTGTGAGTTGGACATTACAGCAGGCAGTGGGCATCACCTTTTTTCTAGGTGCATGAGGAAAGCTGGGTAAACAGGTTGTTAATGGGTGTCATGACAGAGCCAACTGAGAAAGGTAATACTGATTTCAAGTTGGGTGAGAAGATGAGGAAACATTCAAGAACCATGTTTTACCTCAGAATGTGGTGGGATTCTTCTTTACAGTTCTGTGGCTGCTGCATTTTGGGCTTTGGAATTTACCTCCTGGTCCACAACAACTTCAGGGTGTTCCCCTCCCTCACCCTGGGCAATGTGCTCGTCATTGTGGGATCCATTATCATGGTGCTGGCCTTCCTGGGCTGCATGGGCTCCATCAAGGAGAACAAGTGCCTGCTTATGTCGGTGAGTCCCTCACAGCAGATGTGGTGTCCTAAGACCCCGGGCAAGGTGGTTCTTGACAGCTAACCTAAGGGGCACAGGGAAATCATAGGAACACAGGATTGGCACTCCAGGTCAGCCAAGTCTGTCTAGACCAACAATATTTTGTTTCTGACTGGGTTTCCAAGGATACGTGGGAGAGGGCATTGCTATCCTCCTTGGCATCCATTTTATACTATTAATAATGACACTTGTCATTATATTTCCCACCATACATTTTATTTCAAATTTGGTTGAAATCAAGTGTCATCTGTGTGCCTAAATTCTCCTCACAATAGTATGTATTTTCATGATCTGACTCAGAGTGATTAACTGATGGAATTCTCATCTCTAGATTCTTTTGTGTACTAGGATCTTCCTAAATGTCAGAAGATGCTTCCCTACCTCATATTTGCAAAAGATACCCCCTACTGTGAGTGACCCATCTTAAGTGAGGGCCTAGGCTGCAGCCACTGAGGTCTAACCTGAAATATGCTGGACCTTTTCAGTTGTTTCCTGTCACTTTACTGTCCTGAGAAGCACCTGTCGGCTTAGGTGTTGCCTGTAAGCTCTATGACAGAAGAGCTCCTCATTTATCTAGTGTGCCTAGCACAGAGCTCGGTGTAACAGTGCCGCTCTCTCCATAAGTGTAGGTTCCTCTCACCTAATTCATTTGGTGAATCTTCTTTCCCTTGTGCCTCAACACTTAAACTGGATCCAAGAGATAGAATAAGAAAACCTTGTTCTCAGGTCGTTCTTGGATTAATGGCAAAGATGGGAGATAACAGGCATGGAGAAAATGTTTTAAGCAGTCAAAATTAGTGTTGGGATAAGAAGGTGAAGGAGAGGGAATAAATAATTTTTCTGTTGTATATGATTAGCTAAATGGAGTAAGCATCTACACTTGGAGATAAATACGAGTTAGGGCCATGATAAAAGATCCTCTTCTCCCCATCTGTGCGAGGCCTTTCCCAACCTCCACCATCAAACTACCCTGACGTTGCAGAAAGGACCAGGCACCAAACTCAGAAGACACATGGTTTATAGCTTAGTGGTCTTCTGCTCAACTCTTTTAATAGGCTGATGCCAAAATTGCTTCATTGATTCAATAGATGCTATTGCATATACATTATGCATGTGGAGCTCAATAGGCACAATGGAAGGAGAGCGCAAAGTTAGAAGGCAGTTGATCTGCCCTCTGGAGTCTTGGAGTTAGCTATAGAACAAAAACATATTCCTCACAAACGAGACAAGGCTTATGAAGGCCTGAGCATGCAGACATAGGAGGCTTTGCTCATGGGCAAAGCCACGCCTGGATGCTCGAGGGTAGAGTGGGAATGGGGAAGAACTGGAATCAGTGCTATTAGCATGTCTCTGCTTTGTACTAGTTCTTCGTCCTGCTGCTGATTATCCTTCTTGCTGAGGTGACCTTGGCCATCTTGCTCTTCGTGTATGAACAGAAGGTAAGGTATAAAGGACACAACTCATTGTTGTATTGCTGGCAGTGGAGAAGCTGGCACAAAATAAGACCTATAATAGAGGTAGAAATGAAGGGGAAGGTTGGAGGAAAGAGAGATTAACTGCATTTGGGGGAGAGAAAAAAATTTCATGAAGGAGATTGCATTTGAGTTGTACTTTGAAGAATGAATGGGAAGTACAGGAAAAACAGGTTTGTTTTCCTCCACCTTAAGTTTCTCCATGTGTTTGGCAGTAGAGAATGTCTGTCTCCTAAGACAGCCCATGCTTTGATTGTCCTTTTTCCTCCTTTGGGAAAATCAGAGCTCTGGAAGGACAAGAGACCACTGTGTACAAATCTTCCCTCAATGCCGTCTCACCGTCAGCACTTCTTCCTACATATAAACTCCGTCTCCTCCCTTCCTTAGCCCTGAGGAGACCATTTGGAAGGGAGTGGCAAATGGAACCACTAGCTAATTCTATAAATTGTTTCTTGAACTCACCTGCTTTTTGCAATATCCCCTATGCTGGAATGTGTCCCGCCCAGTTGGATAAGTATGTGGCTGAGACCCTGATTGACAGCATCAAGAGATATCACTCAGACAACAGCACCAAGGACGCGTGGGACTCCATCCAGTCATTCGTGAGTACAGATAGACTCCTCCCCAGCTCCGCCCGGACTTAATTTTCCAACCCAAGTACCTGGGGGTTAGAAAGGACTTCCTTTCCTGAAAGTTTCAGAATCTTAAGATGCAGACCCCCTGGGTTCAGAATAATGATTGGCTGTCACAAACAGGAGAGCACAGGAATCAGTGCAGTTAGTATAAAGTTGTGTACATTCTGTCTTTCATCCTTCACCAACTCAGTTGGCTCATTGTTTAAGCCCTATTACGATGTGAGGAAGACTCAAACATGTCACACTGAATCAGTTTACATACTTTCCTAATTTTTTCTGAAAACATAGATTATATAATACCAGAAATTTCTACTGAATTCCTTCCTGTGCTCAAATCATGCTTATTGCCTAGCTCACCAGCATCCCACTCCTCATGCCCTTTCCCTGCCACAAGCATATATATTAATTCTTTATTCTTGCCTTGGGTATGTTGGGGGATAAATAAAGAAGGGCCAGGGAGCCAGCACAGCACTGGCATAGTCTGTGTGTCAGACAATACTACTATGTGGAGCTGCCTGTGGCCCTGCCATGCTTGCTTAGTGTGAAGTACAAATAATAGGACGGGAATTAGAGCCCAGACATCAGGATTAATTGGCTTTGTAAAATTCACGTAACCTCTCTAGATCCCATATGCTTTCTCTTTCTTTTTTTTAGTTCAGTTTTGAAGGCTTTTTTATTATAGAATTTTCAGACATATGAAAAAATAAAAATAACTACAAGTGAATCTCTGGGTACTTGTCACCCAGCTTTGACAGTTAACATTTTGCCAATGTCATTTCAGCTAATCCATGCTTTTTTTTTGCTAGAATATATTAAAGCAAATACTAGACATTATATCATTTCCATCACTGAATATAAGGATAGTGACTTCTTTTAAAAAACATAGACTTAATTTTTTAAGAGCAGTTTTAAGTTTACAATAGAACTGAGAGGAACGTACAGAGATTTCTCTTATCCCTCTGCCCCCACATGAGCATAGTCTCCCCCATTATCAACATCAGTCACCAGAATGACACATTTTTTACTAAGGATGGACCTACATTGACACATAATTACCATCCAAAGTCTATAATTTACACTAGGGTTCACTCTTGGTGTTGTACATTCTATGGGTTTGGACAAATGTATAATGACATGTATCCATTATTATAATTGTTATACAGAGTATTTTTACTACCCTAGAAATCCTCTGTGCTCCGCCTATTCATCTCTCTTCCTTTCCACATCCTTGGCAACCACTCATTTTTTAAAATTGTCTCCATAGTTTTGCCTTTTCAAGAATGTCATGTAATTGAGATCATAGAGCATGTAGCTTTTTCAGATTGGCTTTTTCACTTAGTATTATGCATTTATGTTTCCTCCCTGTCTTTTCATAACTTCATAGCTGCTCTTTTTTGCTAATTAATATTCCTTTATCTGGATGTACCAGTTTATTTATCCATTCACCTATTGAAAGATATCTTGGTTGCTTCAAAGTTTTGGTAATTATAAATAAAACTGCTATAAACATCCATGTGCAGTTTTTTGTGTGTGCATAAGCTTTCAACTCCTTTGGGTAAGTATCAAATGGCATGACTGCTGCATCATATGGTAAGAAAATGTTTGGCTTTGTAGGAAACTTCCAAACTGTCTGCCATAGTTGCAGTACATAGTACTGTTTTTCATTCTTATCAGCAGTGTGAGAGTTCCTGTTGCTCCACCTCCTTTCCAGCATTTAGCATCAGTATTCCAGATTTTAACCATTCTGTTAGGTGTTTAGTGGTAGCTCATTGTTTTAATTTTTATTTCCCTGATGACATATGATGTGGAGCATCTTTTCATATGTTTATTTGCCAACTGATTATCTTCTTTGGTGATGTTTCTGTTAAGGTTTTGGCTTGTTTTTTAATCAGATTGTTTTCTTATTGTCAAGTTTTAAGAGTTCTTTGTATCTTTGGGGTAATAGTCCTTTATCAGATGTGTCTTTTGCAAATATTTTCTACAAGTCTGTGGCTTGTCTTCTAATTCTTTTGATTTGTCTTTTGCAGAACAGAAGTTTTTAATGTTAATGAAGTCCAGCTTATCATTTGTTTCATAATCCATACTTTTGGTATTGTTTCTTAAAAGCTATCAGCATTATCAAGGTCATCTAGGTTTTCTCCTATATTATCTTCTGGTAGTTTTACAGTTCTGTGTTTTACATGCAGGTCTATGATCCATTTTGAGTGAATTTTTGTGATGGGTATAAGGTCTTTATATAGATTCTTTTTTGTTTGTATGTGAATGTCCAGTTGTTCCAGCACCATTTGTTGAAGAGACTATCTTTTCTCTTTTGTATTGTCTTTGCTCCTTTGCTAAAGATCAGTTGGCTATATTTATGTGGGCCTTTTCTGGGCTCTCTGTTCTGTTCCATTGGTACATTTGCCTCTTCTTTCACTAATACAATACTGCCTTGATTACTATAGTGTTATAGTAAGTCCTGAATTTGGGTAGCTGCAGTCCTCCAACTTGTTCTTCAACTGCAATAATGTGTTGGCTATTCTGGGTCCTTGGCCTCTTCATATAAACTTTAGAATCAGTTGGTTAATGACCATAAAATAACTTGCTGGGATTTTGATTGGGATTGCATTGAATCTATAGATCAAGTTGGGAAGAATTGACATCTTAACAGTATTGAGTCTTCCTATCCATGGCCATGGAATACCTCTCCATTACTTAGTTCTTTGCTTTTGCTCATGAGAGTTTTGTAGTTTTCCTCATATAGATCTTGCACATATTTTGTAAACTTATACATAGGTATTTCATTTTGGGGGATGCTAATATAAATAATGTGGGTTTTTTGTTGTTTTTAGAAACATATAGTAAAATGCACAAATTGTAGTATAGAGCTGATGAATTTTATCACCCAGATCAAGATATCATTCTCACTCATTTTTTCCCCCTTTCACCTATTTCACCCATGGAATGGTGCTTTTTAATTCCATATTCCACTTACTTATTGTTGGCATGTAAGAAAGCAATTGACTCCTATATGTTAACTTGTGTCCTGCAAACTTCCTACGATCATTTATTAGTTCCAGAAGTTTTTTTGTCAATTCTTTCAGATTTTCTTTATAATCATCTCATCTGTGAGAAAAAAAAAGTTTTATGTTTTTCTGCCCATTCTGTATACTGTTTATTTATTTTTCTTTATTTATTGCATTAGCAGGGACTTCCAGTATGATGTTTAAAGGGAGTAATGAGGGGATATCTTGCCTGGCACCTGATCTTAGTGGGAAGGCTTCAAGTTTCTCAGCATTAAGTATGATGCTAACTGTAGATTTTTCTGTGGATTTCTTTGTATCAAGTTAAGTAAGTTCCCTTCTATTTCTCATATGAGTAATTTGTGTCTCCTCCTTTTTCTTACTTAGTCTGGCTAGAAGTTGATCAATTTTATTGATCTTTTCAAAGAACCACCTTTTGGTTTTGTTGGTTTTTCCCTTTATTGATTTCCTGTTTTCAATTTCATCAATTTCTGCTCTAATCCCTTCTTGTTCTTTTTCTTCTTCTTCTCACTTTGCACTGAACTTGCTCTTCTTTTTCTAGTTTCTAAGGTGGACACGTAGATCATTGATTTTAGATCTTTCTTCTTTTCTAATATTTGCATTCAATGCTATAAATTTTTCCTTAAGAACTGCATTTGTTGCATTCACCCAATTTTTATAAGCTGTTTTCATTTTCATATACTTCAAAATATTTCAAAATTTCTTTTGATATTTCTTCTTTGATCTTCTGTTACTTAGAAGTGTGTTGTTTAATGCTCAGGTAAAATAACTTATTTTTATTTAGTTTTATTGTTTATCATTGTTATTGAAATATAGTTTATATACAATATTATATTGGTCTCAAATGAATTCATCAATTATATACATATTACATGTTCACCATAAGTATAGTTACCATCTATCACCACAGTACAAAGATATTACAATATTATTAGCTGTATTTCCTATGCTATACCTCCAGCCCTGTGACTAAATTATTATATAATTTGAAGTTTCTACCTCTTTATCTCTTTCACCTATTTCACCCATCCCCCACCACAGTAACCAACCATCCATTCTCTGTGTAAAACAACTTATTTTTAATGCACCTAATTTTTTATAATACTTCCTTGATATCACTAATAAGTAGTCTATAATCAAATTTCCCTAATTATCTCAAAAAATCAGTTTCAATTGTTTTCCTCAAATCAAAATCCAAGTAAGATCCACATGTTACATTTGGATAATATGTCTCTCTAAATCTCTTTTAATCTATATTGTATACCTCTTTGTTAATACTATTTATATTTGGAAAGATTAGTTTGTTCTGTGGAATCCCTCACTTTCTGGGTCCATATAGTTGATTCCTCAAGGTATTTTAGCATCAGGGAAACTTTATCTCCCATAGTCATAAATCTGGACATTTGATGTAGGTTCCATTTGTGGTGAGACTAACAGCTGACATTTCTCATTGCATTATGTAAGCAGGCACATAATATCTCGTTGCCCTACTTTTGTGATCTTAAGACTGGTTGGTAGATTTAGGTGTATTCAGCCTGACTCCTCCATTATAAAGTCCCCTGTGTGTCTACTTTTTGGTCTGTAAAATGTGAATAAGTTAAACATGCCCTCTCTACTTCAAGATTCTTACGTGAATTAAATAGTATAATGGATTTGAAAACATTTTGTTTTAAGAAGCCATGATATTCAGGCCCATTCCAGATTTTCCGCTATTGAGTCAGATCTGAAGTTTTTCCAAGGCCCACCTTTTCTCCAAGGCCCACAATTTTCTCTCTGTTGACTTTCTAACCATCACTTTTTTGGGGTTTGGTTTTTAGCTGCAATGTTGTGGTGTAAATGGCACAGATGATTGGAAAAATGACCCACCAGCATCTTGCCCTTCAGATCCAAAAGTTCAGGTAATTTTTTGGCAATTTTTCTGTTATTGGCCTCTTTGGTTAAACTTTTAATTACCTAGAAACTCCAGTCATACAGGACTTATTCCTCCCAGCCAGAAACGGGGAATCTTGAACAAAATAGAGACTAGGAGAATAACCTATGTAACTAGACAAAAAAAACAAATCAAAGGAAAAGTTCACTTAGACTAGAGATACCATTAAGAATCTTGCTACCCTGAAAGAACATTAAAAGGGAAAAGTTTTATGTGATAGTGACAGAATATTATGTCTAGATTTTTCGTGAGCAAGATGTAGGTCTCTTTATGCTTGAGAGTGAAATTTGTAAGGTTGAAATAGAAAAGCTTCTCCTGTTATTTATTTGCCCTTCTTCCTTGGAGATTGCAGTATCTAGCTCCTCAGTGAATGAATTTTAAGTGAAGGAGTGACAATTGGGGGAGAAAGAGTTGAAAGAACTACTGAAAAAACTGTCCACTTAATTTTGACCTCCAGACTAGGCCCAGAGAGGAAGCCAAAATCATCTTCCAAGTAGACAAGTCCCTAAGGTCTTGTTACCCCCATGTTATCCATTCTTGGTGTTGTTTAGAAATCTCCAGAAATTTTGAGGTCTGTGAAGAAAACTGAGACACCCACCAACCAGCAATTGCCATAGAGCTTGGTAGGCCATGATAGGTTTACTGGCTGTTGAAGCAGAAGCTGAAATACAACCAATCCTAGAATTACATAGCCTATATTCCCATTTGTGAATCCCAAATCAGCAGTGAATGTTCAAAGAGCATAAGGACATCTGTTGCTGATATGCCTCTTGGGAGCTAGTTTCACTCAGCATGTAAGGAACTAGGACTTCTGTATTAGATGCCACTGTAACTCCAGAAAAATCTCTAGCTTAATATGTCTACTTCATGCTTGTTTCTTTATCCATAGAGAGAAAACAAAAATATAACACCTGGCCTAAGTCTTCTGGCATAAGGGAAAATATAAATTATCTTCCCAAATAAACTTCTTGGTGAAGTTGAGTAATATAGTAGTATCATGTGTACTTGAAATTTTTTTCTAGGGTTGCTATGAAAAAGCAAAAATGTGGTATCACTCCAATTTCCTGTATATTGGAATCATCATTATCTGTGTGTGTGTGATCCAGGTAAGAGTTTAACCACAGGATTATTGTGAAGATTAAATGAGTTAAATCATGTAAGGTTTTAAAACAGTACCAAGTACATAGTATGTACTCAATAAATATGACCACCCCCAATCAAGTAGCAAATGATGTTATTACCAAGTTAAGGTGTATAGAAAATATGCTATAAAATATATTTGGTCAACTTATCCCTAAGACACATGAGTACTTCACAGTCAAATTAAGAACCTCCAAAAAGACCCCTACTTGGGTTCTCACTTAGCTGGTCTGGAAAAAGCTTGTTATGTATAATATAATAAGACAAAGCTGAGCTGAGCTCAGTAGAAGTTAATAATGAAAATTATCATCATTTTCCTCATTTCTCCACTTAGTTTGACAAGTCATGGGTAAATTGGGGATAGTTTTTTTTCTTTTTATTAAGTGATATTCTATTTTTATACCCAAGTGTTTGGGTATTTCACAGATTAGTTAAGATTTAATCAAGTAGCTCAGAAAGAAACAATCTTTCTCTGCTTGGAAACAAAGGAGGCCTAGGGTATGGGTAGAGATGACTCATTGCATGAAGTGCTGACTTGCACAGAACTTGACTGTACCAGCCCCAGGGCTTCTGTGACTTCTTAAGGAGACAAGAGATGTCCCAACACTTTATGATCTCCTGCTTTTGCCATTCCTGAAAAAGAAAAATTAGAAGGAATTGGAAGTGATAGCAGGACGGGTGGCTTCAGCGTGATGGGACACCTTCTTTTTCTCTGGAGCTGATCCCAGGGGTTGTAGGAGAGATAGCTCCTCCTGTGAAGACCTCACATTTTCCCAACTCTTTTCTCAGGTATTGGGCATGTCTTTTGCACTGACCCTGAACTGCCAGATCGATAAAACCAGCCAGACCCTGGGGCTGTGACCTGCTACAGCTTCGTGTTGGAGAGGTTTGTTTCATCTCTGGATATCTGAAAGCACCTAGAATGTGAAGCCCTAAATGATCACCTTCTGGGCTGGCATCTTTGTTCCCTTCCCAACTCTTCCCTGTTTGATCCCTGCTTCATTCAACCAGAGAAGAGGGTGTTGTCCAGGAATGTTCCATCTCAGGCAATAAGACAGTCATTCACCCCTCATGGAAGCATCCATGAACCTTGAGGTGGTGACAGTAATTCCTGAGCGTTTTTCAGACGTGAGAGGTCAAGGGAACCTGTGGCACTAATGGTTCAAGATCAAAGGATGTGTCTGGGACTTGAATTTTTGCATCTTTCCATTGTCAAATAAGTTTCTAGTTTCTAAATCATGCCCAGTCCACTCTCCAAAGTCAAGCAAGAGACAAGCTGAAGGGAGTTTTGGGGCCAGTTATTGGATCACTGTCACACCTGTTGTTTCCTTTTGACTGGGAGTTATGGCTATAGGAATTACAGAGTACTCTTTCTCCAAAGGGTGAGATTTCATTTCAATTCCCTAATTAAATGGCCTTATTGATTCATTCTGTCTTTCCAGAAGAAACTATCCAGTGATTCATATCCTGACTTAAACCAATCTCTTAGCCTTTTATTTGCAGAGCTACAGACAAACTCAGCAGAAATGCTGTCTCTGGTAGTTTAGGTGAAAATCACATTCAGAAGAGCTCTGGTGTTATTTCTCTATCAGACAGCTCTTCAATAAATAAAATAGCTTATGATCTCAATCACTACATTCCCATTCTTATATCTCAAATACACTTTCCATGACTTAATCTTATAGCCTAGCCAACAAGCCAGGCATAATAGTTACCTATTGCTGCATAACAAATTACTGCAAAACTTAATGGCTGAGAACAACAAATATTATCTCACATTTTTTTATGTGTGATGAAATGGGAGCAACTAGGCTGAATGATTCTGGTTCATGGTCTCTCACATGACTACAAGCAATATATCGTCCAGGGCTTTAGTCATCTCAAGCCTCAGCTAGAAGAGAATCCTCTTTCAAGCTTTTTCACGTAGCTTTGGTAGCTGTCAGTTCTTGCTTCATACAACTTTCCTAGGGCTGCCTTATAACATCCAAGCTGGTATCCCCCACAGTAAAACATGTAAGAGAGAGCATGAAATATAGCACCCCAAATAAACTACAGTCCTTTTATAATCTAATTCACAAGTGCCATCACATCAGTTCTGTCATGTTATATTACTTAGAAGAGAGTCAAAAAGTTCAGCCCATACTCAAAGGGAGGAGATTACACAAGGGTGTGAATACTAGGAAGTGGAGATCTTTGGGGACCATTTTAGAAGTTGCCAACTATGGCATGTTTTTTGGGTCAGAAGAAATTAAATTGGATTATCTGTAAGACAAGTGAAATTATCTGTATGATAACCATATTTTGTAAAGCATAAAATCAGAACATATCTAATACAGAACCAAATGTGGAGAAGTCAGAGAAAGGGAAGAATTGGTTTCTGTTCTTGAAGTTTTGTGTAAGATCTCCCTCTCCCTTTAAGGCAAATTGGTCATTTAAGTGGTAGTCTATAGGGAAACCTACAACTTTTGCACTTTCCTGAAGCAAACAAGGACCAGAGGAGAGATTCATTTGAGTACAAGTATCAAAAATATCTCACATTCAACATGGACAAAATGAAACATCATTGTATCTTCTAAACTTCCCCTCTTCTCTGTTCCCCATATCAGTGAGTAATCCATCCATCCAGTTGCCCTACCTAGAAACTTGAGTTTTTTCCTTAACTCTAGCCTGTCCTTCACTCCCAATATCTGGTAAGTCACAACATTCAGAGGATTCATTGACCAAATATCAGTTTATCCATTCTCCCCCTTTCATTTCTTGCCTGTATTCCTTTAATAGCCACTATCTCTTCTTCTAGTACCCACCATTGGCCCCAAGTTATTTTCCATATAGCACTCAAAATACTATCTCTAAAACATAAATATAAACAGGATACTTTCCTGCTTAAAACCCTTTAATACTATGCTTCTCTTAGGATGAAGTCTACATTCCTTATTATGCCCAGCAGGCCTGACATATGTCCTATTCTTCGCTCTCCAGCCTCACCTCTTGCCATTCTCACATTTTTATTCTATGCTTTAGTTGCATTAACAGTTATTTAGTTGCTCTTGTCTGTATCTATACTAACCAGTTTTTTCCCAGTCATCCACTGGTCCCCTTTGTCTGGATAATTCCTAGGCTCTCTTTTCTCTAAGAAAGGTTTCCTTGATACTAGAAAGCTTAATATCTATTAAGGTATTCCCAAGTATGAGACAATGTGCTAAGAGATTTACATACATTTCCCCATTTAAATCTTGCCAAATATCTCATGTGTGTACCTCCTAATACACTCATAGAAACTTCATAGACCTTATCACATTGTGTTTTAATTGTCTAGTGATTTGTCCTTATTATTGGCCTGACCAAGTTAGAAAAAGAAAGAAAAGGTACAAAATAATTACAAATAAAAATTGGGTCATAGCCACAGATGTAGTGAAGACTTTAAAGTCCATGAGGCAACATGATTTTTTTAAATGTACGGCGATCATTTTGAAAAAAAAATGTGTTATAGACAATTTTCTAAAATAATAGAAACCATCCACATTGACTCAAAAAGAAAAAATGGATTTTTTTCTGATAAAATAGCAGGCAATATTACTAGACTTAACTTCCCATTAAAAACGACAAAAGTGCTAGACAAAGCTTTAAAACATTTTATTAAGAGCACTATCGAGCTGGAGGGAAAGGAATACTCAAGCCCATAACCGAGTGATGGTGGAAACCAGAGAAATAAGGAGAATTTGATGGCATTTTTCAAACTAGGTGAACTTGGATTTCTGTTTGCATGGCATCACGACACATGGTGAATGGGAGGCCTAACAGGGAGTGTAAGCAGAGATCCTTCTTTTAAGTCAGAAACACAAAATTGCTGTACTTTACTGTAAGAGTAATCTAGAAAGACTACTCACTTTCATTAAAGGTTAAATGAAAATTTGACTGAAACGTGGCAACTTAGCTGAAGAAGGAAGCATTCCTAAAGAATTGAATCCATAATATGCATATAATATTGACTTAAAGTGCAAATTTAGAGTGTCTGAGTCAAAATTTCAAGCTAAAAATTTAGTTTGTCGTAGTCCCAAACAAGAAGTTATCCCAGACTCTGGCAGAAGCAAAATGCACACACTTTCTGAAAGAGCTCACATTAATACCAGGTCTCTATGAGTCTCAAAAGGTAAATTTTCAATGAAATTGAACTACTCAGTCAAAATTTGCAAAATAGATGAGAAAATAAGGCACTATAACCCAAGAGAAACAAAAAATAATAGGAACTGACCCACCTAAATTCAAATATTGGAGTTACTTGACAGCAAATATAAATAGCCATGTTTTTCTATATTGAAGAAAATTAAAAGGAACTTTAAAATGTGTGCAGAAATAAAACTAAAGAAAGACTAAGAATTTTTAAAATGAAGGTATAAAAAATTAAATTTTTAAAGCAATATGTTTAAAAGCAGATTTGGTACAACTAAAGTCAGATTAATAAAGAAGAAGTTAATCAGAATGTAGGTGTAGTAGATTGAGTTGCAACCCCCAAAAAGACATGTCCAAATCTTAACCCCCAATACCAGTGAATATGGCCTTGTTTAGAAATAAAGTATTTGTGGATTGATTAAATTAATGAGCCTGAGATGAGATTATCCTAGATTTAGGGTGGGACCTAACTTCAATGTCTGGTGTACTTATAAGTGAAAGGAGAGGGAGATTTGAAACACAAATACAGAGAAGACACATAAAGTAAGGTCATGTGAACACAAAGGCAGAGTTTGAAGTGGTGTAGCTTGCTGAAAACCCACAGGAGGTAGGAGAGTGACATAGAACAGAGTCTTCTTTAGAGCACCTAGAAGGAATCAACACTGATGAAGATACCTTGATTTTGGGCTTCTAGCTTTCAGAACTATAAGAAAATAAATTTCTCTTGTCTGAAGCCAACAAATTTGTGGTCATTTATTCCAGCAATTCTAAGAAACTAATATAGTAGCATATAGAAAAAGTGGAAAATATGAAAGCTAGGTTAGGAAATGATGATGGGAAGAGTATAATATAAGTGTAACTACAGTTCCAGAAAGAGGAGATACCAAGCATAGCAGACACCATACTTGAAGTTATAATAGTTGAGAATATTCCAGACTGATGAAAGATACAATCCACAAATAAGAAGCCCAATGAATTACTTTTATGAGGGAAAAATGAAAATCACACCTAGACATATCATGGTAAACCTGGGTAAAAACAAAGAAAATTTAAAACAGCCATAGAAGTCATGGTTCTAGTGGGCAAGCAGAGTGGAATATTGGAACACCAAAACTGCCTATGTCCAGAAGGTATGAAATAATATCACAAATACTTGTGTTTTGGTTCTTTGACATGATCCATCATTATAGGCTGAGTGGACAGAATAGTGTAGGAGACATTCATATTGAACTAAATCAGAGCTTGACTTACTATATTTCCTTCAAGCTCCAATAACTGTGGAATAGGCTGTTGTGGTTTTGAACCAATTTGGAGAGTAAGAATGACAGAAAAATCAAAAGGAAATCTCCTTGTGTGGTTGTAAGGAGAGACCAAGTCTCCCTTATATTTGCATACCAGCTAAGCAAGATATAGGTGGATTAGTGACTCTCAGAACTTAAATTTTGTTTAAAGTCATTCCAACTAAACATACATCAGAGACCTGAGAGAAGGTCAAACTCAAAATCTCTCCATAGGATGGAAAATCCATGTTATTCCTCAGAAAATGCCCCAAAATAATTTTTCAAGGACAATGGCTATCAGGCAATCAAAGTTTATGAGCCATAAAAGAAAACAACAATGTTACATGAGCAAGAACTAACATAAACCAGGGTTAGCAAAGACAAACCTGCATAGATTTCAGATATTGGATTTTTCAGAGCCATGTCTTAATTAACTATTCTTACCATATTATTAAATTAAGTCACAAACTTTAAAATTTCTACCAGGAATAGGAAATCATAAAAAATAGACTTTAGAATTAATCAAATAACATCTAGAAATGAAAAAAGAAACAACTGAAAATAAAAACCTTAATACCTGTGTCTGGCAACAGATTGAATACAAATAAAAGAATTTGTGACCAGTTTGGAATATAAAGTAGAAAAAAATACTAAGAATGCAGGGAAGATATATAAAAATATAGAAAATGTAGATACAACTAAAGATGTAGAAAATACAGCTTGAATACATTTGATTAGAGTCCTGGAATGAAGGGAGAGAATAAATGGGCCAAAGGAAATATTTGAAGAGAATATGACTAAGAATTGGTGAAAGACCTCAATGCATATTTTCAAAAGGACTGTTTAATCTCATGAAGGATAAATACAAATAAATCAACATTCATGAGCATCACAGTAAAACTGAAGAAAACCAGACAGAGAAAAATCTTAAGAGCAAGCAGAGGGAAAAGAAAGATTATTTTGGAAGAAATGTCAGTTAGACTGACCATTGACTTATCAGTGGTAAGTAACTCTTATTAGAAGAGTGGACCTCAAAATGCTGAAGTTGAAATAAGAACTGTCTTAGAAAATAATAACCAAAAGAATTTTTCATCAGTAGACATTCACTAAGAATTCCAAAGGATAAATTTCAGGCAAAAAATGACACCAAATGTCAGATTTTGAGTACAGGAAGAATCAAGGAGAAAAAAAACCCAAGGTAAGTATGTGGGAAACTGTAAATAGCCATTGATTCCATAAAATAATTATATTAATGTACTGTTTGGATAAAAATATGAGATAGATTTAAAACACTAGACAACAGTAAGGTCAGAAGATGATAAATGGACTTAAAATATTTATTATACATCTAGGAGGTGTATAAAAGTTTTTAAAATTCAGATTTTGAAAGGTAAAGTGTACATGTTATAGTTTCTGGAGTAGACACCACAAGAAAAGAAATAATATTTTAAAACTTCCAAAAGAAATGGACAAATGATAGAGATAATATTTAACCAGTTAAAGAAAAGTCAGGAAAGGAAAGAAAACACAGCAAACACATACAATAAATGTGAAGAACAAAATAATATGTTAGAAAGAAATAATAACTTATTGGTAACTAAATGCAAATGGATGGCATTAACTAGTCAAAGACAAATCACACTGGATTAAAAAGATCAAATTATATATTGTTTATGAGAAATATCCAAAATTTCATAAGACTGAAATTATATAGAGCATGTCCTTTGCTCATAATTCATTTAGATTGGAAACCTACTTTAAAAAGATAACAAAAATTCTCCACTGATTTAGAAATTAGGAAATACATTTCCTAGAAATACATGGATCATAGAAGAAATCATAATACATATTATAAAATATATTTAATGGAATGACAAAACAAATATTACTTATCAAGATCTATGAGAAGCAGCTGAACCTTGGAAACAAATTATAGCCTAAAGCGTAAACATTTTTTAAAAAAGCAAAAGGAAAAAAATTAAAAGAGAAGTAGAGAATGTAAAACAAACATAAGCAAAGACAAAGTTAGTTGTTAGAGTAACAAGATTGAAGTACATTTGATAGTGATGTTGGGAAATGGGAGGGAATGGAAGCAGGAAGACAGGGACGAACTGAAGCAGGGAGTGGGGAGAGAGGGAGAAGATGGGGAGAGGAAGAGAAGATAGAATAGCAAATATAAGGAATGAAAAGGGGGATATCATTCAGATGCTGCAATGACATTAAACAGATAAGAGATTCATCTATCACAGCAAGCTAAATGATACTGTAGTAACAGAAAACAAAGATCTATTTCTTGCTTGTGTTATATGTCTATTGTTGGCAGAGGGCCTTTTCTCACTGAAATCACTCAGACACCCTGACTAATGGAGAAAATACCATATAAAATGTTGCCATTTGCTGTACCAGAGGAAAGGCAGAGCTTGGGAAGTTCTTGCATTGATTAAATGCTGCAGCCCAGAAGTGATATACGTCACTTTAGCTCACAGTTCATTAGTCATATGATCCCATCCAACAACAAAAGGTTCAGTAAGTACAATCCACCATGTATTAAGCAGATAAAATAATCACACATATCTGGCAAACAGCTGTAATGTCTTCAAGAAGAAATGTTATAAAGAAATTATGCCAACCAATCTGAATATTTAGGTCAGATTAGCCTGAAAAATGGACCTAACAAAAACTGACTCAAAAATTTTAGAAAGAAATCAAAAAGGCTCACAAATACATGGAGACTTAACAACACTCTCCTAATTAATCAATGGGTTAACGACCAAATCAAAACAGAAATCAAAGAATATATGGAGACTAATGACAACAACAACACAAAGCCACAACTTCTGTGGGACGCAGCAAAGGCAGTCCTAAGAGGAAAGTATATTGCAATCCAGGCCTATCTAAAGAAAGAAGAACATTCCCAAATGAATAGTCTAAAGACACAATTACTGAAACTGGAAAAAGAAGAAGAAATGAGGCCCAAAGTCACCAGAAGGAGGGACATAATAAAGATCAGAGAAAAATTAAATAAAATTGAGAAGAATAAAACAACAGAAAAAATCAATGAAACCAAGAGCTGGTTCGTTGAAAAAATAAACAAAATAGATAAACCCCTAGCCAGACTCATTAAGAGAAAAAGAGAATCTAAACACATAAACAGAATCAGAAATGAGAAAGGAAAAATCATGACAGACCCCACAGAAATACAAAGAATTATAAGAGAATATTATGAGAATCTATATGCTAACAAGCTGGAAAACATAGAAGAAATGGACAACTTTTTAGAAAAATACAACCTTCCAAGCCTGACCAAGCAAGAAACAGAAAAACTAAACAGACCAATCACCAGCAACGAAATTGAATCGGTAATCAAAAAACTACCCAAGAACAAAACACCCGGACCTGATGGATTCACCTCTGAATTCTACCAGATATATAGAGAAGAAATAACACCGATTCTCCTTAAAGTATTCCAAAAAATAGAAGAGGAGGGAATACTTCCAAACTCATTCTATGAAGCCAGCATCACTCTAATACCAAAACCGGCCAAAGACCTCACCAAAAAAGAAAATTACAGACCAATAACCCTGATGAACGTGGATGCAAAAACACTCAACAAAATATTAGCAAACCGAATTCAAAAATACATCAAGAGGATCAAACACCATGATCAAGTGGGATTCATCCCAGGGATGCAAGGATGGTACAACATTCGAAAATCTATCAACATCATCCACCACATCAATAAAAAGAAGAACAAAAACCACATGATCATCTCCATAGATGCTGAAAAAGCATTTGACAAAATTCAGCATACATTCATGATTAAAACTCTCAACAAAATGGGTATAGACGGCAAGTACCTCAACATCATAAAGGCTATATATGACAAACCCACAGCTAATATCATACTTAACGGCGAGAAGCTTAAAGCTTTTCATCTAAGATTGGGAACAAGACAGGGATGCCCACTCTCTCCACTGTTATTCAACATAGTACTGGAGGTCCTAGCCACAGCAATCAGACAAAACAAAGACATACAAGGCATCCAGATTGGGAAAGAAGAAGTCAAATTGTCACTATTTGCAGATGACATGATACTGTACATAAAAAACCCTAAAGACTCCACTCCAAAACTACTAGAACTAATACCTGAATTCAGCAAAGTTGCAGGATACCAAATTAACACACAGAAATCTGTTGCTTTCCTATACACTAACGATAAACCAACAGAAAGAGAAATCAGAAAAACAATTCCATTCACAGTTGCATCAAAAAGAATAAAATACCTAGGAATAAACTTAACAAAGGAAGTGAAAGACCTGTACCCTGAAAACCGGAAGACATTCCTAAGAGAAATTAAAGAGGACACTAGCAAATGGAAATGCATCCCATGCTCTTGGCTAGGAAGAATAAATATTGTCAAAATGGCTATATTACCTCAAGCAATCTACAGATTCAACACAATCCCTATCAAACTACCAACAGCTTTCTTCAATGAACTGGAACAAATAATTCTAAAATTCATATAGAACCACAAAAGACCCCGAATAGCCAAAGCAATCCTGAGAAGGAGGAATAAAACAGGGGGAATTACGCTCCCTGACTTCAAGCTCTACTACAAAGCCACAGTAATCAAGACAATTTGGTATTGGCACAAGAACAGACCCACAGACCACTGGAACAGAATAGAATGTCCAAACATTAACCCAAACATATACGGTCAATTAATATATGATAAAGGAGCCTTGGATATAAAATGGGGAGATGACAGCCTCTTCAGCAGCTGTTGTTGGAAAAACTGGACAGCTACATGTAAGAGAATGAAACTGGACTACTGTCTAACCCCATACACAAAGGTAAACTCAAGGTGGATCAAAGACCTGAATGTAAGTCATGAAACCATAAAACTCTTAGAAAAAAAACATAGGCAAAAATCTCTTGGACATAAACATGAGCGACTTCTTCATGAACATATCTCCTAGGGCAAGGGAAACAAAAGCAAAAATGAACAAGTGGGACTATATCAAGCTGAAAAGCTTCTGTACAGCAAAGGACACCATCAGTAGAACAAGAAGACATCCTACAGTATGGGAGAATATATTCATAAATAACGTATCTGATAAAGGGTTGACATCCAAAATATATAAAGAATTCATGCACCTTAACAAACAGAAAGCAAATAATCCAATTAAGAAATGGGCAGAGGACATGAATAGACACTTCTCTAAAGAAGAAATTCAGATGGCCAACAGGCACATGAAAAGATTCTCCACATCGCTAATATCAGAGAAATGCAGATTAAAACCACAATGAGATATCACCTCACACCAGTGAGGACTGCCAACATCCAAAACACAAACAACAACAAATGTTGGCGAGGATGTGGAGAAAAGGGAACCCTCCTACACTGCTGGTGGGACTGCAAATTAGTTCAACCATTGTGGAAAGCAGTATGGAGGTTCCTCAAAAAACTCAAAATAGAAATACCATTTGACCCAGGAATTCCACTCCTAGGAATTTACCCTAAGAATGCAGCAGCCCAATTTGAAAAGGACAGATGCACCCCTATGTTTATTGCAGCACTATTTACAATAGCCAAGAAATGGAAGCAACTTAGGTGTTCATCAGTAGATGAATGGATAAAGAGGATGTGGTACATATACACAATGGAATATTATTCAGCAATATGAAGAAAAGAAATCGTACCATTTGCAACAACATGGATCGAGCTAGAGGGTATTATGCTCAGTGAAATAAGCCAAACCGAAAAAGACAAGTATCAAATGATTTCACTCATATGCGGAGTATAAGAAGAAAGAAAAAGTACTGAAGGAACAAAACAGCAGCAGATTCCCAGAACCCAAGAACGGACTAATAGTTACCAAAGGGAAAGGGACTGGGGAAAATGGGTGGGAAGGGAGGGATAAGAGCGAAAAAGGGGCATTACGATTAGCACACATAATGTTGGAGGGGCACGGGAGGGCTGTATAACTCAGAGAAGACAAGTGGTGATTCTATAGCATCTCACTACGCTGATGGACAGTGGCTGTAATGGGGTTGGTGGGGGGACCTGATGAAGGGGTAGTTTAATAACCGTAATATTTCACGTGTAATTGTAGATTCATGATACCAAAATAAGTTATATTTAAAATTTTTTTAATTTAAAAATTAAAAAAACTGACTCAAAAAAATTTGAACTCAGATAGACATAATTTTATGTATTTGTAATTTATAAACTCACAAGTGAGTCAGTGGATAAAAATCTATTTTTTAATACATCAAGCCAAATGATTTCACTGTTGTCCCAAACGCTCAAGGAAAAATTATTCCAAACTTCCACAAATTCTTCTAGGGAAACATGCCTAACTCAAATGTATTTAATGCAATGTATCAAAACCGAACAAAGAAAAGATAACAGAAGAAAATTACAGGTCAATCTCACTTCAAAGAAACAAGGGGGACAAAAGGAAAGAAATCACTATTGTAAAGTACCTGTCAGGAAGAAACTGGTTGTGATTGTGAAGGAGTATATGAGAAACTCCGGGGATGCCAGTAATTTTCCATTCTCAGTCTTGATCTGAGTGTTGTGTACAAGGCCAATATATCCTTAACGACCATGTGTTAAATTGCACATATAAGTGTTATTTTCTATATGTTATGTTTCATAATTTTTTACAGTTTAAAAAAATAAAAGCATGGAAAGATGGCAGCATGAGAGGTGAGATGCAGGCTTCCTCCTAAAACCACATATAATACGAAAATATAATTAATACAACTAATCCTGAAATAGCAACAGGAAGGACTGCACCAGACTGCATACACCTGGAGAAAAGAGCAGACCTCACAGAACAAGGTAACATACCAAAGCTGTGGCCCATCGGGACACAAGCCCTTCCCCCACCCCAGCCCACTGGTGGGAGAAGAGAAACCGAGCAGGGAGGGAGTGTAGGTCTGGGACTGCTGA
The DNA here is from genome assembly GCA_032199065.1 of Smutsia gigantea. Taxonomy (NCBI): domain Eukaryota; kingdom Metazoa; phylum Chordata; class Mammalia; order Pholidota; family Manidae; genus Smutsia; species Smutsia gigantea. The sequence goes on from JAVSCE010003807.1 coordinate 65,291, forward strand.
ATACCTAACTCTGGAGATCTTCTCTGGGAGCACAAACCTACAATTCATGGTGCTTACATGATACTCTCGTGATTACGGGGTTGGAAAGCTAAGACAGGCAGAATTCCTAGAGAGATTGAGATTCCAGCCACTTGTGGAAAGCAGGGATCCATATCCAGCTGCTCTGGGACAAAAGGAAGGCGGGCAGTCTGAGAGACTTCAAAACAAGGAAACCCTTAACAACAGGGCTGCTAAAGGGGCAAGGATTTCACAGAGCTTACTGCTCAGGAGAGAGGACAAGTAGACAAAATTGTCCGGGTGCACTCTGCTCAGCAGGTTGGAAGCTTTGCCACATAGACTCTTATATTCAAGGAGGAAAAATAAATCTTCCTCCTTAGATGATCTTCAGGTGCCCCAGCTCCCTCGATGGCTACACAGCTCCAAGGACTCCCTCCATGATTCACAGCCTACTGCACCTTTCTTCCAGCCAGCCCCACCTGGCTTGCAAACTGGCAAACCCTACCCCGGCATTAGCCAGGCCAGAGGGAATATCTATCTGCAGCAACTACAAATGCAAAGCATAGAGGCTTATACCTGTGTGCTCAGCACACTGGTTCAGGCAGTGGAGTAAGGCATAGCAGCCAGGTAACAGGAAACAGCTCTTTCCTCCCCCCAGGCACCAATACCACTCCCCTGTGACCTCTGACATTGCTTCAGGGGCTGAGCAGCTCATGGAGTAGAGGTTCTGGGCACTAGAGGGCGCCATATACAAATATGACATGCCAAAGGAATTTGATTCAGAGTAAAATTATTAATACCACTCCTGAGAAAGATTTAAATGACATCAACCTCATGATTCTTCCTGAAATGGAGTTCAAAATAAAAATCATTAACATGCTCATGGAGGTACAGAAAGATATTCAAGAACTCAGGAATGAATTCCGCTCTGAGATCCATTCGTTGAAGAGCACAATGGATGGTATTAAAAGCAGATTGGATACGGTGGAGGGGATGATAAATGAAATAGAAACTAGAGAAGAGGAATACAAAGAAGCTGATTCACAGAGAGAAAAAAGGATCTCTAGGAATTAAAGAATATTGAGAGAACTGTGTGATCAATCCAAATGCAACAATATTTGCATTATTAGGGTACCAGAAGAAGAAGAGAGAGAAAAATGGATAGAAAGTGTCTTTGAGGAGGTAATTGCTGAAAAATCCCCCAATCTGGGGAAGGAGATAGTCTCTCAGGCCATGGAGATGCACAGGTCTACCAACACAAGGGACTCAAGGAAGACAACATCAAGACATATAGTAATTAAAATGGCAAAGATCAAGGATAAGGACAGACTATTAAAAGCAGCCAGAGAGAGAAATAAGATCACATACAAAGGAAAGCCCATCAGGCTATCATCAGACTTCTCAACAGAAACCTTACAGGCCAGAAGGGAGTGGCATGATGTATTTAATGCTATGAAGCAGAAGGGCCTTGAACCAAGAATACTTTATCCGGCAAGATAATAATTTAAATTTGAAGGAGGGATTAAACAATTTCCAGATAAGCAAAGCTGAGAGAATTTACCTCCCACAAAGCATCTCTGCAGGGTATTTTGGAGGAACTGCTATAGGTGGAAGTGTTCTGAAGGTTTGATAGCTGTCAACACAGGTAATAAAACCACAGTAAACAAGGTAGAACAACTAATTACTAAGCAATTGCAAAAATTAAAATAACTATCTCCAAAGTCAATCAAGGAAAAGACAAAGAGTACAGAATATGATACCTAATATATAAAGAATGGAGGAGGAAGAAAAAGGAGAAGAAAAAAAAGAACCTTTAGATTGTGTTTGTAATAGCATATTAAGTGAGTTGTTAGACTCTTACATAGTAAGGAAGTTAACCTTGAACCTTTGGTAACCACAAATCTAAAGACTTCAATGCCCCTACTTGTATCAGACAAAATAGACTTTAAAACAAAGAAAGTCACAAGAGACAAAGAAGGACATTACATAATGATAAAGGGGTCAATCCAACAAGAAGATAAAAACATTATAAATATCTATGCACCCAACACAGGAGCACCTACATATGTGAAACAAATACTAACAGAATTAAAATGAGAAATAGTATGCAATGCATTCATTCCAGGACACTTCAACACTCCACTCACTCTGAAGGGCAGATCAACAGACAGAAAATAAGGAGACAGAGGCACTGAACAACAAAATAGAACAGATGGACCTAACAGACATCTACAGAACTCTACACCCAAAAACAGCAGAATACACATTCTCCTCAAGTGCACATGGAACATTTTAAAGAATAGATCATATACTAGGCCACAAAAAGTGCCTTGGTAAATTTAAAAAGATTGAAATCATACCAACCATTTTTTCAGACCACAAAGGTATGAAACTAGAAATAAATTACATAGAGAAAATGAAAAAGCCCAGAAACACATGGAAACTTAACAACATGCTCCTAAATAATCAATGGCTCAATGACCAAATAAAAACAGAAGTCACCAGGGACTTCTGGGAAGATGGCGGAGTGAGCAGGGCGGCAGAAATCTCCTCCCCAAACCATATATATTTATGAAAATACAACAAATACAACTATTCCTAAAAGAGAGACCAGAAGATACAGGACAACACCCAGGCGGCAGCTACACCTGAGAGGACTCGGCACCTCACAAAGCAGGTAAGACACGGAGCCGTGACCTGGTGGGACCCGAGCACTCCCCCACCCCAGCGCTCCAGTGGGAAGAGAGGATTCAGAGTGGGGAGGGAGTGGAAGCACAGGCCCACCAACTAACCAGCCCTGGTTATCTGCGCTGGGAGCACTGACACACATTGCATGGTGTATCGGGGATTGGAGAGATAGAGGTGCAGATTCCAAGATGGCAGGTCCCCTCAGCCGGCTCCCTGGGACAAAAGAAAAGCGCATGCTTTTTTAGGGGTCTTAAAGAGACAGGGGCCCAACGGAGGTGCAGGATTGTCCCAGCGCACTCAGCCAAGCAGGCTGGGAGTCCTGGAGAATTTTGGACCCCTTGGCTGGTGGCTGGAAAAAGCAGCCATACTGAGACTTTCCACAGAGATCAGCAGCCTCTGATTCGTTCCCTTCCAGGCCAGAGCCACAAAGATCCCGGTGGAGCGGTGGTGCCTGTGGAATACTGGAGCAGCAGTGCCACCTACAGCATCCTCACAGAATCTACTCCGCGCGGGCGTTTCTTTTTCTTTTTCTTTTTCGTTTTAAAAGTCTTAAAGAGCCCATCTAACATACATGGCGCCTACCAGCAACCACTTCTATTGCCATGAAAAGACAGAGGAATATGGTACAAACAAAGCTTATCCAGACAACCCCAGAGAGGGAGCCTGATGGGATGGACATGCACAATCTTCCTGAAAAAGAATTCAGAATAAAAGTCATAACCATACTGATGGTTCTACAGAGGAATATGCAAGAGCTGAGGGAGGAAGTGAGGGAAGTGAGGAAAGACAAGGAAGAGATAAGACAAGTGATCGACGGGCTTAGCAGCAGACTGCATGAGATGCAAGAGACTGTTAATGGAATAGAAATCAGAGAACAGGAATACAGAGAAGCTGAGGCAGAGAGAGATAAAAGGATCTGAGGAATGAAAGAATATTAACAGAACTGTGTGACCAATTCAAATGGAACAATATTCATATTATAGGAGTACCAGAGGAAGAAGAGAGAGAAAAGGGTAGAAAGTGTCTTTGAAGAAATAATTGCTGAAAACTTCCCCAAGCTGGGCAAGGAAATAGTCTCTCAGACCATGGAAACCCACAGATCACCCAACACAAGGGACCCAAGGAAGACAACACCAAGATACATAATAATTAAAATAGCAAAGATCAAAGATAAGGACAGAGTATTAAAGGCAGCTAGAGAGAGAAAAAAGATCACCTACAAAGGAAAATTCAGCAGACTATCATCAGACTTCTCAACAGAAACCTTACAGGCCAGAAGAGAATGGCATAATATATTTAACGTAATGAAGCAGAAGGGCCTCAAACCAAGAATATTGTATACAGCACGATTATCATTTAAATTAAAGGGAGGGAGTAAACAATTTCCAGACAAGCAAAAGCTGAGGGAATTTGCCTCCCATAAACCACCTTATAGGATATCTTTAAGGGACTGCTCTAGACGGAAGTACTCCTAAGGCTAAAAAGAGGTCACCAGAGAAAATAAAATCATAGCAAAGAAAGCAGACCATCCAAATACTAACTAAAGGCAAAGAATAAAACACCTATTATAAAAAGAATGGAGGAGGAAGAATAAGAAGGAAGAGAAGTAAAGAATCATCAGACTGTGTTTACAATAACAAGAAAGTTAAGTTAGACTGTTAGATAGTAAAGAAGCTACCCTTGAACCTTTAATAACCATGAATCTAAAGCCAGCAATGGCAATAAGTACATATCTATCTATAATCACCCTAAATGTAAATGGACTGAATGCATCAATCAAAAGACACAGAATAATAGAATGGATAAAAAAGCAAGACACATCTATATGCTGCTTACAAGAGACTCACCTCAAACCCAAAGATAAACACACACTAAAGGTGAAGGGATGGAAAAAGATATTTCATGCAAACAACAAGGAGAAAAAAGCAGGTGTTGCAGTACTTGTATCAGACAAAATAGACTTCAAAATGAAGAAAGTAGCAAGAAATAAAGAAGGACATTACATAATGATAAAAGGGTCAGTCCAACAAGAAGATATAACCATTATAAATATATATGCACCCAACACAGGAGTGCCAGCATATGTGAAACAAATACTAACAGAATTAAAGGAGGAAATAGAAAGCAATGCATTCATTTTAGGAGACTTCAACACACCACTCACTCCAAAGGGCAGATCAACCAGACAGAAAATAACTAAGGAGACACAGGCACTGAACAACACATTAGAACAGATGCAGCTAACAGACATCTACAGAACTCTACAACCAAAAGCAACAGGATACACATTCTTCTCAAGTGCACATGGAACATTTTCCAGAATAGACCACATACAAGGCCACAAAAAGAACCTCAGTAAATTCAAAAATATTGAAATTCGATCAACCAACTTCTCAGCTCACAAAAGTATAAAACTAGAAATAAATTTTAGAAAGAAAACAAAAAGTCTCACAAGTACATGGATACTTAACAACATTCTCCTAAATAACCAATGGGCGAACAACCAAATTAAAAAAGAGATCAAAGGATATATGGAAACTAATGACAACAACACAAAGCCACAACTTCTGTGGGATGCAGCAAAGGCAGTTCTAAGAGGAAAGTATATTGCAATCCAGGCCTATTTAAAGAAGGAAGAACAATCCCAAACGAATAGTCTAAAGACACAATTACTGAAATTGGAAAAAGAAGAACAAAGGAGGCCCAAAGTTACCAGAAGCAGGGACATAATTGAGATCAGAGAAAAATTAAATAAAATTGAGAAGAATAAAACAATAGAAAAAATCAATGAAACCAAGAGTTGATTCTATGAAAAAATAAACAAATAGATAAACCCCTAGCCAGACTCATTAAGAGAAAAAGAGAATATACACACATAAACAGAATCAGAAATGAGAAAGGAAAATTCAGGATGGACCCCACAGAAATACAAAGAATTATAAGAGAATACTATGAGAATCTATATGCTAACAAGGTAGAAAACCTAGAAGAAATGGACAACTTCTTAGAAAAAAAACAACCTTCCAAGACTGACCAAGCAAGAAACAGCAAAACTAAAGAGACCAATCACCAGCAACGAAATTGAATCGGTAATCAAAAAACTACCCAAGAACAAAACCCCCAGGCCAGATGGATTCACCTCTGAATTCTACCCGACATATAAAGAAGAAACAACACCGATTCTCCTTAAAGTTTTCCAAAAAATAGAAGAGGACGGAATACTTCCAAACTCATTCTATGAAGCCAGCATCACACTAATACCAAAACCGGGCAAAGGCCTCACCAAAAAAGAAAATTACAGACCAATATCCCTGATGAACATAGCTGCAAAAACACTCAACAAAATATTATCAAACCGAATTCAAAAATACATCAAGAGTATCCTTGGAGGTCCTCTCTCGTATTCGAGAATTGAAGCTAATTACAGCTTTATTGTCAAATGGCTTCTAGGCAGTAAAGCACAGTAAAAATAGTAAGTTCTTAGAGAAAATTTGAATCTTTTTGTTGATTTCCTTTGAATAAAAATGTAGGTGTGATGACAAAAAAAAATACATCAAGAGGATCATAAATACTGTCAAAATGGCTATACTACTTAAAGCAACCTACAGATTCAATACAATCCCTATCAAAATACCAACAGCTTTCTTCAGTGAACTGGAACAAATAATTCTCAAATTCATGTAGAACCACAAAAGACCCCGAATAGCCAAAGCAATCCTGAGAAGGAGGAATAAAACAGGGGGAATTACGCTCCCTGACTTCAAGCTCTACTACAAAGCCACAGTAATCAAGACAATTTGGTATTGGCACAAAAACAGACCCACAGACCAGTGGAACAGAATAGAAAATCCAAACATCAACCCAAACATATACAGTCAATTAATATTTGATAAAGGAGCCTTGCATATGCAATGGGGGAGATGACAGCCTCTTCAGCAGCTGGTGTTGTCAAAACTGGACAGCTACATGTAAGAGAATGAAACCGGACTACTGTCTAAGTCCTTATACAAAAGTAAAGTCAAAATGGATCAAAGACCTGAATGTAAGTCATGGAACCATAAAACTCTTAGAAAAAAACATAGTCAAAAGTCTCTTGGACATAAACATGAGTGACTTGTTCATGAATATCACCCCGGGCAAGGGAAACAAAAACAAAATGAACAAGTGGGACTATATCAAGCTGAAAAGCTTCTGTACAGCAAAGGACAACATCAGTAGAACAAAAAGACATCCTACAGTATGGGAGAATATATTCATAAATGATATATCTGATAAGGGGTTGACATCCAAAATATATAAAGAACTCACGCACCTCAACAAACAAAAAGCAAATAATCTAATTAAGAAATGGGCAGAGGACATGAATAGACACTTCTCCAAAGAAAAGATGCTCCATCGCTAATCATCAGAGAAATGCAGATGGAGGTTCCTCAAAAAACTCAAAATAGAAATACCATTTGACCCAGGAATCCCACTCTTAGGAATTTACCCTAAGAATGCAGCAGCCCAATTTCTTTTAAAACGAAAAAGAAAAAGACAGATGCACCGCTATGTTTATTACACCACTATTTACAATAGCCAAGATATGGAAGCAACCTAAGTGTCCATCAGTAGATGAATGGATAAAGAAGATGTGGTACATATACACAATGGAATATTATTCAGACATAAGAAGAAAATAAATCCTACCATTTGCAACAACATGGATGGCGCTATGGGGTATTATGCTCTGTGAAATAAGCCAAGCCAAAAAAGAGAAGTATCAAATGATTTCACTCATATGTGGAGTATAAGAACAAAGAAAAAAACTGAAGGAACAAAACAGCAGCAGACTCACAGAACCCAAGAATGGACTATTAGTTACCAAATGGAAAGGAACTGACGACGATGGGTGGTAAGGGAAGGACAAGGGGGATAAGGGGGCATTATGATTAGCAGATGTAATGTTGGCGGGGGGGTGCGGGGAGGGCTGTACAACTCAGAGAAGACAAGTAGTGATTCTATAGCATCTCACTACGCTGATGGACAGTGACTGTAATGGGGTTGGTGGGGAGGACCTGATGAAGAGGGTAGTTTAATAACCATAATATTGCACATGTAATTGTAGATTAATGATACCAAAATAAAGAAAAAAAAGAAAAAACAGAGGTCAGCAATGTATGGAGACAAATGAAAACAAAAGCTCAACACCCCAACTTCTGTGGGATGCAGTAAAAGCAGTTCTAAGAGGAAAGTAAGTATATCACAATACAAGCTTATATCCAGAAAGAACAATTCCAAATGAACAGTCTAAACTCACAATTAATGAAACTAGAAAAAGAAGAACAAATGAGGACCCAAGTCAGTAAAAGGAGGGACATAATTCAGATCAGAGAATAAATAAGTAAAATTGAGAAGAATAAAACAATAGAATCAATGAAACCAGGACCTGGGTCTTTGACCAAATAAAGAAAATAGATAAACCCATAGCCACAGTTATCAAGAAGAAAAGACAGTGTACTCATATAAATGAGAAAGGAAAATCACCATGGACACCACAGAAATACAAATAATTATTATAGAATACTCTGGAAAATTATATGCTAACAAATTGGATAACCTAGAAGAAATCGATAACTTTTTAGAGAAATACAACATTCCAAGGCTGATCCAGGAAAAAAAACAAACAGAAAATCTGAACAGGCCAATTACCAGCAATGAAATTGAGTTAGTAATCATAAAACTACCTAAGAACAAAACCCACGAGGGGAACAGATGGCTTCACCACTGAATTTTCTCAAACATTTACTGAAGACCCAATATCCATCTGTCTTAAAGTTTTCCAAAAATGAGAGGATAGGATACTTCCAAACTCATTCCATGAGGCCCGCATCACTCTAATACCAAAAACAGGCAAAGAAACAACAGAAAAAGAAAATTATGGACAAATATCCCTGATGAGTATAGGTGCAAAAATACTCAACAAAATACTAGCAAACATAATTCAAAAATACATCAAAAATATCATCCATCATGATCAAGTGGGATTTATTCCAGGGAAGCAAGGATGGCACCATATTCAAAAATCCATCAACATCATACACCACATCAACAAAAAGGAGAAAAATCACATTATCATCTCCATAGATGCTGAAAAAGCATTTGACAAAATTCAACAGCCATTCATGATAAAAACTCTCAACAAAATGGATATAGAGGCCAAGTACCTCAACATAAAAAAAGCCATATAAGACAAAACCACAGCCAACATGATACTTAACAGCAAAAAGCTGAAATCTTTGCCTTTAAGATTGGGAACAAGACAAGGATCCCACTCTCCCCACTTTTATTCAACATAGGACTGGAGGTCCTAGCCACAGCAATTAGACAACACAAAGAAATAAAAGGCATCCAGACTGGTAAGGAAGAAGTTAAACTGCCACTGTTTGCAGATGACATGATAGTGTACATAAAAACCCTAAAGAATCCACCACAAAATGACTATAACTAATAACAATTCAGCAAAGTGGCAGGATACAAAATTAATACACAGAAATCTACTGAATTCCTATACACTAATGATGAAATAGCAGAAAGAGAAATCCTGAAAACAATTCCATTCACAATTGCATCAAAAAGAAAAAAATACCTAGGAATAACCCTAACCAAGGAAGTGAAAGACCTATACCCTGAAAACTACAAGACACTCATGAGAGAAATTAAAGAAGACACCAATAAAGGGAAATACATCCTGTGCTCATGGATAGGAAGAATTAATATTGTCAAAATGGCCATCCTGCCTTAAGCAATCTACAGATTTAATGCAATCCCTATCAAAATACCAATGGCATTCTTCAATGTACTAGAGCAAACAGTTCTGAAATTCAAGTGGAACCACAAAAGACCCTGGATAGCCAAAGCAATCTTGAGAAAGAATAATAAAACTGGGGGATGATGACTTCAAGCTCTACTACAAAGCCACAGAATTCTAGACAATTTGTACTGTCACAAGAACAGACCCATAGATCAATGGAATAGAATAGAGAGTACAGATAAAAATCCACACATATATGGTCAATTAATGTATGATAAAGGAGCCATGGATATACAATTGGGAAGTGACAGCCTCTTCAAAAACTGGTGTTGGCAATACTGGACAGCTAAATGTAAGAGAATGAAACTGGATTATTGTTTAACTCCATACACAAAAGTAAACTCAAAATGGATCAAAGACCTGAATGTAAGTCATGAAACCATAAAACTCTTAGAAGAAAACATAGGCAAAAATCTCTTGTATATAAACATGAGCAACTTTTTTCTGAACACAACTCTCAGGCAAGAGAAACAAAAGCAAAAATGAACACACGGGACTACAGCAAACTAAAAAGCTTCTATACAGCAAAGGACACCATCAGCAGAACAAAAAGGCATCCTACAGTACGGGAGTTATATTTGTAAATGACATACCCGAGAAGGGGTTAACATCCAAAATATATAAAAACTCACACACCTCAACACCCAAAAAGCAAGTAACAGTATTAAAAAATCGGCAGAAGATCTAAATAGACATTTTTCCAAAGAAGAAATTCAGATGGCCAGCAGGCACATAGAAAGATGCTCCACATTGCTACTTAATTTGGAAAAGGCAAATTAAAACCAAAATGAGATATCACCTCACACCAGTTAGGATGGTCAACATCGAAAAGACTAGGGACAAATCCTGGCAAGGATGTGGAGAAAGGTGAACACTCCTACACTGTTGGTTTGAATGTACATTAGTTAAACCATTGTGGAAAGCAATATTGAGGTTGCTCAAAAACTAAAACTAGAAATACCATTTGACCCAGGAATTCCACTCCCACAAATCTACCCAAAGAAAACAAGTTCACAGGCTCAAAAAGACATATGCACCCCTATATTTATCTCAGCACAATTTACGATAGCCAAGACATCAAAGCTACCTCAGTGTCCATCAATAGATGAATGGGTAAGGAAGATGTCGTACATATACACAACGGAATTTTATTCATCCATAAGAGGAAAAAAAATCCTACCATTTGCAACATGGTTGGAGCTATATGGTATTATGCTCAGTGAAATAAGCCAGGCAGAGAAAGACAAGTATGAAATGATTTCTCTCATTTGTGGAGTATAACAAAAAATAAAAGCTGAAGGAACAAAACAGCAGAAGACTCACAGACTCCAAGAAGGGGCTAGCAGTTACCAAAGTGAAGGGTGTGGGGAGGGTGCATGATGAAGGAGTGAGAAGGGAATTAAGGGGCATTATGACCAGCTCACATAATGTAGGAAGGTCATGGGGAAGGCAAAATAACACAGAGAAAACAAGTAATAACTCTATAGCATCTTACTATGCTGATGGACAGTGACTGCAATGGGGTATATGGGGGGGTCTTGATAATATGGGTAAATGTAGTAATCACAATGTTGCTCATGTGAAACCTTCATAAGATTGTATATATCAATGATACCTTAATTAAAAAATAATTAAATTGTCAAAAGCTAAAGACAAGGAAAGAACCTTAAAAGCAGCAAGATAAAAGCAACCTGTCACATACAACGGGTACCTGATAAGACTATCAACAGATTTTTTTTTCATCAGAAACTTTTCAGGCCAAAAGGAGCAAGAAGACATACTCAAAGTTTGAAAGAAAAAATCTGCCAACCAAGAATAAACTCCCCAACAGTTTTCCTTCTCAACTGAGAGAGAGTTTTCAAGGCAAACACTAAAGGAGTTCATCAACACTGACAGACTTTATGGGAAATGTTTAAGGAAGTTCTCCAAGCTGAAATGAAAGAACTCTTAATAACAGGAAAATGTGAAAGTTTAACATTTATAGATAGGTAAAGGTAGATATATAATTAAGTTCAAACGACTTTAATGTTGTAATTGTGGTTGTAAATCACTTATAATCTAGTATGAAGGTGAATAGGCAAAGTATTAAAAATAACTATAACTATAATAATTTATTAAGGGATGCAAAATATAAAAAGATGTAAATTGTGACATCATAGCATAAAATGTGGGAAGGGACAGGGTAAAAATATAGAGTTTTTATATGCATTTTAAATTTGTATCAGCTTAAAAGTCTGCTTTCAATATGAGATATTATATGCAAGCCTTATGATAATCACAAAGTGAAAACTTACAGTAGATACACAAAAGAGAAAGAGAAAGGGACCAAAGCATACCACACAGAAAATCATTGAATTACAAAGGAAGATAGCCAGAGAGGAGCAAAGGAATTTCAGAACAACCAGAAAACAATGAACAAAATGACAACAATAGGCCCAAACCTTTTAGTAATTAACTGTAAATGGACTAAATTCTCCAATCAAAATACATAGAGTGGGATAGTCCAAATTGTGATGTATTATGAGTGTAATATTCTCACGTTTTTGAAGATTTAACACCAAAAAGTAAAATATCTGATTAATGACTTTTATATTGTTACATCTTAAAATAATTTTTTTATATATTGGGTTAATAAAACATATTAATTTTTAAAACAAGGTGATGAATGGCTAAATTGATAAACAAAAAACAAAACCCAACTCTATGCTGTGTATATGAGACTCACCTCAGATTTTAGGATACATACAGACCAAAAGTGAAGGGATAAAAAAAGATATTCCATGCAAACAGTAACTAAAAGAAAGCAGGGGTGGGTGCATAAAAAGGTGCTAAATATCATTAATCATCAGAGAAATTAAATCAAAACTACATAAGATATCATCACACCTATTAGAATGGCTATTATAAAAAGACAAGAGATAGCAAACACTATCAAGGATGTGGAGAAAAGGGAATTCTTATACAATGTTGGTGAGAATATAAATTTGTTCAGCCAATGTGGAAAAGAATAGGGACATTCCTCAAGAAATTAAAATTAGAAATACCATGTGATCCAGCAATCCCACGTCTGGGTCTATATACAAAACCGCCCAAACTGGGGCTCCACTGCAAAGGAGAATCAACACTGGAGAGCAAAAAGTCTTGAGCTTTTGGGCACCACAGGCTACCTTCTTCATAGTGTCACTAGTCTCTAGACCAGGAAGCAGAGCAGATACATCTAATGTAAAGGAAGAAACACAGAAACCTGACAAGATGAGATAGAGGAATATGTTCCCAAAAATGTATAGAAAAAAATATACCAGAAAGGGCTAAATGAAATAGAGATCACCAATCTTCTTGATAGAGATTTCAACGTAGCCATCATAAATATTCTCACTGATCTATGGAAAATTATTGAATATCTTAGGGAGGACATCAACATAGAGATAGCAACGGTTAAAAAGAGCCACTCAGTGCTGAAGAATACAGTAACTGAAATGAAATATACAATTTCAGGTAGTGAATAATAGATTGCTACAAGTATAGAAGACAATCAATGACGTGGAGAAGAGGAACACAATGAAGCTAAGGAACAGAGAGAAAAAATAATTTGTAGTAATGAAAGAAGGATAAGAGAGCTATGTGACCAATCCAAACAAAACAGTATTTGCATAATAAGGGTATCAGAAGGAGAAGAGAGAGACAAAGGAATATAAAATCTCTTTGAGGAAATAATGGCTGGAAATTTCCCAATTTGGGGAAGGAAATAGACACTCAGGTCATGGAAGCTCAGAGAGCCCCTAACAAAAGGAACCCCAGGAAGACAACATCAAAACATATAATAATTAAAGTGGCAAACATTAAGGATAAGGAGAGAGTGCTGAAAGCAGCCAGAGAGAAAAAGATTACTTATAAGGGAAAACCCATCAGGCTTTCAGTAGACTCAGCAGAAGCTTTACAGTGGCATGAAATATTTAATGTATTGAAACAGAAGGACTCTCAGCCAAGATTTCTATACCTGGAAAAAATTATCATTCAAATTTGAAGGAAATTCAACACTTCCCATATAAACAAAGTCTGAAGGAAGTTATAAACACTAAATCACATTACATGATATATTAAAGTGGCTTCTGCAGATGGAAATATTCCTAAGCCTAAACAGTTTTCAGAAATAAAAATAAACCTACAGTAAAAGTAGATCAATTACCTTCCAAGCAAATATGAAAGAAAATAAAAATCAAAAGTGGTAAAACTAACTATAAACAAAATCAGTCAATGAATACACAAAAATGCAGATTCTGATATCTAATACATAAAGTGTGGAGGAGGAATAAGAAGAAAAGAGATGTACTTTTAGACAGTTTGAAACTGAGCCATCATCAATGTAATAAAGACTGTTATACAGTTAGGAAGCAATCTTTGAACATTATGGAAACCACAAATCAAAGTCCTATGATAAATACACAAAAAATTAAAAACAAGAAATCCAATCACAACACTATAGAAAAACATAAAATAATAAGAGAAGAATATAAGAGAGGAAGAAAGAGAAGAACTACAAAAACAACAAGAAAATATTTAACAAAATGGCAATAAGTACATACATATCAAGAACTACCTTAAATGTAAATGGACTGGATGCACCAGTCAAAAAACATAGGGTGGCAGTATTATAGAAACAAGACCTGTCTATATGCTGTGTACAAGAAACTCATTTCAGACCCAAAGGTATATACAGACTGAAAGTGAAAGGATGGAAGATATTTCATGTAAATGATGGGGAGAAAAAAGCAGGATTAGCAGTACTTATATCAGACAAAATAGACTTCAGAATAAAAAATAACAGGAGACAAAAAAAGGACATTATATAATGATGAAAGGGTCAGTCCAACAAGAGAATATAACCATTATAAATATCTATACACCCAACACAGGAGCACCTAAATATGTAAAACAAATACTAACAGAATTAAAGGGGGAAAGAGACTGCAAGTCATTCATTTTAAGAGATTTTAACACACCACATACACCAATAAACAGGTCAACCAGACAGAAAATAAATAGAGCACTGAACAACACATTGGATCAGATGTACTTAACACATATCAACAGAACATTCCACCAAAAAGAAGCAGGAAACACATTTTCTTAACTGTCCATGAAATGTTCTCTAGAATAGATCACATTCTAGGCCACTTAAGGAACTTCAATAAATTTAAAAAGATTGAAATTGTATCAAGTAGCTTTTCAGACCACAATGGTATGAAACTAGAAATAAACCACACAAATAAAAAAGCCTACAAACACATGTAGCCTAAACAATATGCTTCTAAATAATCGATGGATCAATGAACAAATGAAAACAGAAATCAAGCAATACATGGATACAAATGAAAACAAAAATACAACAGTGGAAAAATGTGTGGGATGCTGCAAAAACTATACTAATAGGGAATTCATAGCAATATAGGACTACCTCAAGAAAAAAGAACAATCCCAAAGAAACCGTCTAAACTCACAATTAAAGAAACGAGGAAAAGAACAAATGAAACCCAAAGTTAGTAGGAGGGATGTAACAAAGAACAGAGCAGAAATAAATAAAATAGACAATAATAAATTAATAGAAAATATCAATGAAACCAAGAGCTGGTTCTTAGAGGAAGTAAACAAAATACACAAACCCTTAGCTATACAAGGGGTTTCTTCATAATAAGAAAAAAAGAGAGTACACAAATAAACATACCAGGCAAAAAAGGAATACACATGATGAATACCACAGAAATACAAAAAATTATTGAAGAATTTTATGAAAAATCATATTCCAACAAATTGGACAACCAAGAAGAAACGAACAAATACCTATAAAAATAGAACTTTCCAAGACTGACCCTGGATGAAATACAAGATCTTAAAAGAAAAATTACCAGCAGGAAATAGAATTGGTAATCAAAAAACTCCCAACAAACAAAATTCCAGGACCATATAGCTTCATAGCTGAATTCTATAAAATGTTTAAAGAAGATCTATTATTAAAGTGTTCCAAAAAGTAGATGAGGAGGGAATATTTCCAAACACAGTCTATGAGACCAGGATCACTCTAATACCAAAACCAGACAAAGATACTACAAAAAAGAAAATTATAGACTAATATCCCCAATGAACATAGATGCAAAAATCAACAAAATCTTAGCACACTAAATTCAAACTCTACATTAACAAGTGGGATTTATCCCAGGGATGCAAGGATGGTATGACATTTATGGATCAGTGTCATGCAACACACATTAACAAAAAGGATGAAAACTACATGATCATCTCAATAGATGAAAAGCATTTGACAAAATTCAACATCCATTCATGATAAAACTCTCAACAAAAATGGGTATAGAGGCTTTGTGCCTCAACATAGCAAAGGCCATATATGGCAAACCCACAGCCAACATCATACTCAATGGTGAAAAGCTGAAAGATTTTCCTCTAAGATCAGGAACAAAACAAATATGTCCATTTTCACCACTTTTAGTCAACATAGTACTGGAGGTTCTAGCCACAACAATCAGGAAACACAAAGAGATAAAATGCATACAAATTAGTAAGGAAGAAGTTAAACGGTCACTATTTGCAGATAAAATGATATAATACATAGAAAACTCTACAGACTCCACGAAAAACTACTGTAACTAATAACCAGATCCAGCAATGTTGTGGGACACAAAATTAATATGCAGAAATCTGTTGCATTCCTATATACTAATAATGAAGTAGCAGAAAGATAAATAGGAACATAATTTCATTTACAATTGAATCAAAAAGAATAAAATATCTAGTAATAAACCTAACCACAGAGGTGAAAGACCTGTACTCTGAAAATTACAAGACACTCATGAAAGAAATTTAAGAAGACACAAATAAATAGAAATCTATCCCATGCTTATGGATAGGAAGGATTAATATTGTCAAAATGGCCACCGTGCCCAAAGCAATTTACAGATTCAGTGCAATCCCTATCAAAATACCAATGGTATTTTTCAATGAACTAGAATAAATAATCCTAAAATTCATATGGAACCACACACACAGACAAAAACCAAACAGCCAAAGCTATTGTAATCAAAACAGTATGATACTGGCACAAAAAGAACAGACCCAAAAGATTAACGGAACAGAATAGAGAGTCCAGATATAAACTCATACACATATGGTCAATTAATATGTGATAAAGGAGCCATGACTATATAGTGGGGAAAAGCCAGCCTCTTCAATAACTGGTGTTGGAAAAACTGGACAGCTACATGCAGGAGAATGAAACTGGATTACTGTCTAACTCCACACACAAAAGTAAAATGGATTGAAGACCTGAATGTAAGACATGAAACCATAAAACTCTTATAAGAAAACATAGGCAACTTCCGGGAAGAGGGCAGTGTAAGCAGGGCGGCAGAAATCTCCTCCCACTACTATATAAATCTATGAAAATACAGCAAATACAACTACTCCTAAAAGAGAGACCGGAGCACACAAGAAAGTGCACAGCGTGCAGCTAGACCCGGGAGGATTCGGCACCCCACGAGGCAGGTAAGATACAGAGCTGCGACCTGGCAGCACCCGAGCACTCACCCAGCCCAGCACACTGGTGGGAGGAGAGGATTCGGAGCTGGGAGGGAGAGGAGCAGGCCCGCAAAATACGCAGCCCCGGTGGTCTGCGCCGGGAGCGCTGACACACATCACGCGGTGCATCCGACACTGGAGAGGCAGAAGGTGCAGGTTTTGAGCCGGGAACACGCCGGTCTGTGCAGCCAGTGCCCCGGGACAAGAGAAAAGCATGCACGGTTTGTGGCAGTCTCAGAGAGGCGGGGGGCCCAGTGAGGGAACACCATCACCCCGGCAGGACCCCTTGGCTGATGACTGAAAAAAGGGAGCAGCCACACTAGGGCTTATACAGAGAACAACAGCTTCCCATTCGTTCCCACCCCAGCCAGAGCTACAAAGAGTGGCGTGGCCACGGCTATGGATTAGTGGAGCAACAGCGACACCTACAGCACGCTTAGAGAATCCACTCCAGGTGGGCGTATTTTTTTCTTTTTCTTTTTCCCTTTCCTTTTTCTTTCTTTTCTTTCTTTCTTCTTTCTCTCTTTGCTTTCTCTTCCTTCTCTTTTTGCTTGTTTTTTCTTTTTCTCTTTCCTTTTTCTTTCTTTTCTTCTTTCTCCTTTCTCTCTTTTCTTTCTCTTCCTTCTTTTTTTTGCTTGTTTTTTTTTCTTGTGTTTTTTTT
>JAVSCE010003810.1:0-62246 GCA_032199065.1 Smutsia gigantea
CACACAGAGAGGGCCCCCAGGGACTGGGCTGGGCTGGGAGGGAAAGGCTTTGTGGAGCCAGATTTGTATCACATTGTCCACTAACTCTAAAGTGTCAGCTATTTAGGCCCCCAATATTGGCTCTGGGCTGTTCATACAGTAGGGGCTGATACAGGCGGACTGAAGCGAGGCTTCCCAAAGCCACGGTGGACACACTCAGCAAGATCTCTAACACAGCTGGTCACCTGGAGGTACTGTGGGCCTCGGGGACATTGTGTCCCTTAGCGGGTGCCAGCAAACACTTGACAGAACTTCAGTCCCAGGCAGCTGCGAGTTTCAGCACCAGAATAGCCGTGCTTCTCACTGCACTGACACCTCCAAGGGCCTGGCATGCACACCCAGAGGGCAGAGAGGGCTTGCTCTTTCTAGCTGACGGATGGGGAAACCAAAGCTTAAGGATTTTTTTTTGGTATCATTAATCTACAATTACATGTGCAATATTATGGTTATTAAACTACCCCCTTCATCAGGTCCCCCCCACCAACCCCATTACAGTCACTGTCCATCAGCATAGTGAGATGTTATAAAATCACTACTTGTCTTCTCTGAGTTGTGCAGCCCTCCCCGTGCCCCCCCAATATCACGTCTGCAAAGCTTAAGGATTTTAAGCGACTTGTTTAAGCTTACCACACAAAGAGGTGGGCATGCAGGGCTTTTATAAAGCAGAGCTAAATATTTCTGATCACCCCGACATAGGTTTCTGTTTGTCTCATGAGGGAACAGAGGCATTTTTCTATATCGCATACCTGAAAAATTCCTCAAACTCTTAAAAAGCAAATGAGTGTTTGCTTTTCTTGATTGAGTTTTTTCTTTGTGAGAGCAGCTGTGGCAATGAGAGGCGACTAAGGGTCTGTCCCAATGTGCAGGCGACTTCCTCCTCCCAAAAGGGAGGTTTTTGAGAGCAGGTGATTAACATGGAGCCAGATGCCAAGCAGTGCCACCCATCTCCCCTCTCTTCATAGAGAGAGTCCCTCGCTCCTGCCCTGGAAGCCTCAAGGAGGGCCACGGCCACTTGCCAGTTTTCCCTTCTCCTTGAGCCCTTACTGGGAAGAGTGGAGACTGTGCCCCACAGGAGCCAGCCCCCAGGTCCTGAGGCTTTAGAAGGCAAGGGCGGCTTTCAGGGTCAGACAGGCCTGGCCTCAGGAGACTTAAGCTATCACCTGGGGCAGGTGACTCTGAGCACCAGTTTCCTCGACCATAAAATGGGAATCATGCATCCCATACAATCCCTACTTAGGGAATTGTAAAGACTGTAAATATCTGTAATGTTGGCCCACAGTCAGCACTAATAAATGGTAGCTATTATGACTATTATTAGTTTGCTGTTTATAGGAAGGTGAGCCACAGACACCAGACACAGAGATCACTGATGGAAATGGTCTGCAATATATGGCCAGGGAGTCAGTAATTTTAAAAGTCCCCTGATAACTTCCAGATACGGGAATATTTTTTTTCTAAGCAAGTGACCAACTCTTGCAACCCTTAGAGCAGGGGTTCTCAACTCTGGCGGCACATTAGAAGCACCCAGGAAATTTTCAAACTACTGGTGCCTGGGTTCCATCTCCAGAGATTATGATATCCTGGGTCCGGGATGCAGCCTGGGATCAAGATATTTAAAAGCTTGCCGGGTGACGGATGTGCAGTGAGGACTGAGAAATACGGACTTCCGACAGCACTGTGATTATCTCCATTTCACAGAGGAAGAAACCATACCGTTACTCAAATTATTCCTTATCCTTTTCAGTACTAATATATCGCCCTCTCCCTTAGTTCTCTGATCTGACCAGGGTTGGGGGGTGCTGTCTCTCCCATCAGGACAGCTTTTGCTTGAGGGGTCTGCGATGTAACTGTTCCAGTATTCATTTGCAAATCAAGACAGAAGATTACCCTGAGCTTTGGGGGATAACAGGAATAGAAGTTTGCATCTGGGCACCCCCTGATCACCTTACCCACAGCAGATGCACAATAGCCAGACCTGAGGTGGCTCTATCCTGCCCAGTGGACCCATGGTCAGGTGAAAGCAGTGATGGTGATGGGCCCCTGTCTGCCCGTCAGGAATACTCCAAAACCAGAAGTTCAGGCTGCATGGTGCAGAAGTCACCCAGCTAGGCTACAGCTAGGCTATGGAGACAAGGGATGGACAGTGAGGGCCCTTCTGGGTTAGGGACAGAGCCACCCCAGGCATCACCCAGGGAGGGAGCAGAGGGAAACCATCCAATCTCTAATGGAAATCATCGCCAACACTACATCAAAAATCATGGGAATTCTGAAACACGGATATGCATATGCAAAGCACACATTTTCTACCCACCTCCAACAGTTAATGCCTACCCCACGGTCTAGTGCAGCAAAGGGCTGATAGTTTGGAGGCCAAAAATCCTGATTCTGACCTGCCATCAAAGCTTCATGAGTTTGGGCAAGGAACTGCCTTCTTGGGTCCTGTTTCATCACTTTCTCAGGTCTCACCCCAGAAAGCTTCCTGTCGGGGCTCCAACAAACCTGCAACCGCTGTGAACAGAAGTGCAGGCTTCCCGTCACTCTGCAAATTCCCATCTCTGGGCTGGTGTCAGGAGACTTGAGTTCTAGTCAGAGCCCTACCACTGACTGGCCATGACCCTGGTCAGCCTGATCAACTCCCCGTGCCCCAGTTTCCCCCCTTCTCAAGTGGGGATGAGAAAACCTGGCCTACCCGCCTCATAGAGCAGCTGGGGAAATCAGGAGATAGTGTCTGAGAAAGGACTTTCCCATCCAGTGCTGCAGAAAGACGGGAGACATGGGCGGGTGGGACCCTGTGTCTGAGGCGGGCTTGCAAAGTCCCGTAGGAGGGTTTAGCGAGTGACAGTGAATCTGCAAGACACAGAAACTACCTTCCCAACGTCTGCCCGCCACACTCTCCTGCAATTAAGTCAGGAGCACACCTGTCTTCCCAGGCCCAGCTCCTCAGTGGCTCGGCACCCCAGGTGGATGGAGTGGGCTGCAGAGCGACTGGGACAGATGAGCCGCACTCCAGAGCTCAGCAGAGCCCAGGGGGGCACCCCACGGGGCTCGCCTGTGGACTGCCCAGGAATAAGGTGGAAAGCACTAACCCAGAAGAGTTTCTCAGGGCCTTCAGCAGCCACTCCTAAGCTTCATCAAAGGGGCTGGCTTGACCACCCCCAAGTCCTTCACTGCCAAAGAATAATGTGGCTATGACCCAGATCTTACGCTACGTAGATTTTGTACCACAACGTGGACATTATCACATTTATGTCCAGCTGGTGTCTTTATAATCTAATTGTTATTGATGCTCTCCTTTAAAGTGCAAGTGTCATTCTTAGTTCCATTTTACAGATATGAAAACTGAGGTTTAGGGAGATTAAGTGACTTGGTAGTTGGGCCTGGAAGCAGGCTGCAACAGCAGGGCTAGGACATAAAGCCACGTCTGCTGGTTCCAGCTTCCAGTGAGACTCAAGGCGATGAGGTAGCAGGGGTGTGTCAAGCAGGGGTGTGTCACCCCTGCCTTCCATGGTGAGCCACAGCCAGCCAGATTTGCTCTGGCGGCCACCAGGGACTGGTTGCTACTGGTGTCTGGTAAGGTCTCTGAATAAGGTAGGCCTAACTCATTCCCTTTCCCAGTCACCATTAAAGGGTCCATGAATTTAGCACTTGCTCCCAAAGTCACCAGTTTATCAAGGTGGAGATGAGGCAGAGCTGCACGAAATGGAAACCCAGGGATGAGCTGCAGGTGAAAGAGGAAGTGTTACAAGGCGGAGGATGCGGAGAGCAGCTTTCTCCTCCTGCTTCCCTCAAGGGGTCACTGCAGTTCCTCTTCCCACACTGGAGAACAATGAGCTGATTCCTCTGGAATTACCCTTCAAGTTTCCAGAGCCATGGGGCAGCGATAATGCTTAGAAGTTTCCAGTCAAGGCCACCCCAGGTGCAGCTGAACAGTAGAGGAAAGGGATCTTCAGCTAACAAAAATCTCAAACGCATGGGCAGGAACAGCTGAAATCTATATAGTCTGCAGACCCAGGCCAGCATGGTCCCAGAAGACCCACACCTCCATCCTGGTCTGGGGACAGTGCTGCAGAGCCCCCTCCTCACGCCTCTTCCTAGCCGGGCTTGACATGGGGCCCCTGTGGCTGACTCTGCCCCTTATCTCCCGCCCCTTCCCAAACCACGTGACTCTGAGCCTCCGTTTCCTTGTGTAACACAGACAGGAGAACGTCCTGACCTCAGCAGATTGTTATGAGAATCAGGTGAGACAAGGGTGTGAAAGCCCTGTGTAAACTATAATTTCTCCATGAATGTGGATTATTCCTTCCTTCTACCCACTGGATCACGGCATCTGGATTCTACTCTCCATTCTCCAATCCTAGCATATTACTGAAACTGAATTAGCTCCAGTGAACCCCATCCTCATAACCCAGCTTAAAAATAGATAGTGTTCAGCAGGACCATGGCAGAAGACAAGGACGGTCCCAGGTGATTCCAGGATTCAGGACACACCTAGGGACACAGTTACGCGAGGTCAGGGCAAACAAGGATCCCGATATCCAAGAAGACAACATAGGGTGAAGAAATATAAAGTTACCAGAAGTTGGAGCAGGAAGCAGGTCAGGATTCCAGGCCAGAGAGATGAGCTCAAGGAGCAAAAATTTACTGAAACCCAGGTGGACGGTGCATCAACAGCTAAGTGGGCGAGCAGGGAAGGAAAGGCCAAAAACTCAGTGGGCAAGCAGGGAAGGAGAGGCGCACAGGAGCTGCAGCCTAGCCAGCCCCGGGCAGACGGAGCCTCCGGAGCACACAGAACACCAGCACAAGACCCGCAGGCACAAGAGTGCCCAGAGCCATTCAAGTGGCCTTTTCTCCCAGCTCGTGAACCAAACCTACTGCTAGTGAGCCCGTTCCTCCTCTCTGACTATGCTGTCCACGCTTTCCTAGTCTCCTGGCAATGGTTTTTAAATTTATTTGAGGTGTGTATCCCTCTCTCCAGTAAATCTTGCACAGAAGGCTAATATGTAAAACAGATAAAAAGCAGTGTTTGTTTTTGGGGGCAGGGCACTCAGAACCCATCTATTCAGAGCCTCCATGATGCCTAGAGGGGTTCCATGGAACCCCAAGAGCTCCAGGGAACACAGTTTGAGAAGTGTGCTCTATAGCATGCAAGTGTGCTCTCTGATGATCCCCAAATAGTTCCAAACTGTAAATGAAAAAAGAAAAAAAAAGAGTGAGAGAGAAACAGAAAACAATGATGTTTCTCAAAATTATTATCTAGTCTCTCACAAAGTCACTCCAACCAAGCCAAGCCCAAGGTCGGCACTGATCTGTAGGATAAGCACCAGGAACCGTATATCACGGAGTGGAACTCTGACCTACAAATGGCCCCTGTCCACCAAGTCACAGGTGTCTGCCTGTGCTGGCCTAGAGCAGCTGCGCTCACAAGTTGGCTCAGGGAAGTCCTGCCCTTGCAGACTAACTTCCTTCCTCTGACCTTTCTCTGTTTTGGTCAGAAAAAACTCCTAAAGCACAAAAAGGAAGAAATTGTTGAGCAGAGCCAAGTTGGGCTGAGGTCTGATACGTTTTTGGAATCTCTTTTTTAGTATAAGCACTTTCTGCTGCTGCTGTCAAATGAACATGAGCTCATGAGTCCAAGGCCTGAAACAAATGATGCTCAATTTAAGTTGGACTTGCCAAACAGAGAAAGTTTCTGTGTACAGCTGTATATAAATGAAAATGCAGCTCAGTGCCCTCCGGTATTTCCCTTAGTTTCGAGTCTAGATTCTAGACACTGACATGGTGCAGGTTACTGTGGCAGTGTTGGGCTTGGAGGCTACCATCTATCCACCTGTCCACCTCCTCCCCGACCACCCACCCACCCATCCACTTAACTGTCCATTTACCAGTCCATCCATTAATTTATTCCTCCCTCCCTCATTTATCAATCAGTGCCCTATGTGCTATAAATAGGACACACCCCACAACCTGAAGGGCTTACGGTCCACTGGGGAGATCAAACACCAATGGAAAAAGAAATACTGCATGGACGGATAAGAAATATCTGCTTCAGTGTCAAGTGAGTGAGCAAACAATCAATGCTCCAGCAGTTCAGCAAGTACTGGCCTCAGGGAGCCAGGGAAGCCTTAAGGAACAGGCGGGATTTGAACCTGGCCTAGCAGAAAAAGGCACATTCAGAGAGGTGAAGAGGAGACAGCTTACCACAGTTGGAGAAGCAAGGGGTGATATACACATGCTTTATTCTGTGGAGGCCCCAAGTCCCCACCTCTCCACCTCACTTCCTCCCCATCAAGCAGCCCCTTTCTCAAGGAAATACACCAGGAAGCTGAACTTGCCCTTTCCCCTCCTCTTTATGGGGGTGGAGGGAAGGGAAGAACAAGTGGTCAGCAGCCAGTGATGCATGGTTGGGCTGGGCTGCCTTCTCACCACCCAGCTCCTGACAATCAGATGTATGTTTAATTAATGAAAGAACTTTAACAGAACAGGTCAGCTAGCTGACGTAGAAACACCAGCCAACTGGCCTTCACAGCCTGAGCAAAGCCCAGGAGGCTGGACCATCACAGATAAGACCTTAAACATGAGCTCATGCAGCAGAGCAAGAAAGGGACTACAAGGAGAAGACAGAAAAATCCAGACGGGTTGTGGTTCTACTATTGCAGTGGGGACACAGGGTCCCTTAGAAAATGGTGGCATGAACAGTTTATCTGCTCTATATATACTTCCCTCCCAGCTTGCCAGACCCGACCCTATAATCCAGAGTTCTGTGCCCAGTCTCTCTCCTGTGAGCCTGGCAGCTCCGCTTGGCCCACAACCCCCTGGGATCTACTCCATAGTTCACAGAAAATAACAAAGGATTCTGCAGGGTTAACCTAACCTCATTCCAAAGTAACACATTCACATTTTAACAGGATCCCTGACCAAGAGGGGCTTTCGGTGGCAAGTTTAGGCCCACATCAGGCAGGTGGAAAAACTACTTGGAGACAAAAAGGTCTTTCTAACCTTTCTAAAATTCACACCTGACAGGCAGCTCTGCAGAGGACTATGTGTGTCTGTGTATGTGAATGTGGGTGTGTGTACAAATTATCACCAATTACTGTCAGTTCTCTTTTGTACACCTGGACCTTCGAATGGGGAGCAGCTGAGTCCCAGGGATTCTTGTCATAACATTAATTCAACTCTTAACTATTTGGGGTGGGTGCTCTGTTTCTAAGAATTTCGGTGAATTTTTCACCCCAAGTTTGCTTCCTCATCATTACTTGACAATCCCCCAGGTCACCTCTTGCAAACACTCAGGGCTGTGAATGGGAACACCACCTGCTGTGGGCAGAGGACACGGTTAGGAGTCCTGGCTCTATCACCAACGTCCAAGTCCCCTTCCCTCTTGGGGCCTAAGTTTTTTCCTCTGAAAAATGAAGGATTGGACTAAATGTCTTTCGGGTCCCCACCCTCTTAGGATTCTCTGGTGCAGGTCAGTATGGCCCGTGTATCTGTCAGTATGAGATACAGAGGGTGATTGCTGGGTTTCCCGCTGGGTTCAGCCATGGGCTCAGGCTGCCAAGATTTATCGGTCACATGTAAACCAACTAAATTTCCAAAGGGGGAGGATCAGAGTTTTGGGCAAGGAAAGCAGACATCAGGCACTCTCAGCAAGATGTACCATCTTCACATCCAGCAAAATGCTGAACATTCCAAACACCAAAGGTATTTATATAACAAATGACCAGGGCATTCACTTAGCCCTTAACCACCAACCTGCTCGTAAGAGTCTAGAAAGTAAGAACTGTCCTAGTCCTCTTTGTAACTCTCCGTGCCCCTCAGCACTGAGCACAGAGCAGGGAGTCAGCCGATGTCTGTAGAAGTGAAGATCTAACTGAGGCAGAAGAGTGGTGACAGGTGTCACTCACCAGCCCTCGACGCAGTGGGAGCATTCACTGGCAGACTCATTTAAGAAAGATCACATTCTAAGCTGCCCCCAGCACAGCCAGCAGCGCGTCTGTGTCGTAATCATAAAAAAGGACACGTTCTTGAATTTTTAGTTGCAAAAGGAGCATGTTATTTTAAAAAAGAAAACAAAACATACAAAAGCACAAAAGGAAGTTAAGAACTGTCCTTAATCCCACCTTATTGAGATAACCATTTGTTAGCATTTTGGTGTCCGCTCACTTAGATTTTTTTCCCATGCATACTATAGTCTTTTTTATTTGTTTGTTCATTTTTAAAAATGTAACTGGGATGATAACATATACACTATTTTGGAACCTGTTTTTCTTTTATTCCCCACTTAATACTATAGCCACTTAACATTTTCCCAGGTAATTAAACATTCTTTTACTACCTGATTTTAAATGGCTGCATAATAGCCCATCATACAAAAACACATGATTTTTAAAGCAAATTCTTAATTTTGGACATTTACATTGCTTGCAATTTTTAATAAAATCAATAACACTATTATAAATATCCTCATGTATAAATCTTTACATACATCTCTGATTATCTTTCCTTAAGATAACTTCCAAGAAATACAATCCTTAGTCAAAGGTTATGTACATTTTTAAGGTCTTCTCAGCTCCAGTTTCTCCCCTTGACCGCTCTCTCCTCCTGCCTGTCACTTCAAACGCCCAACTGAGGTGCCTAGGGCCACTCTGAAGGGAGGTGCCTTGTGCCTTGGGGTGCACAGGCCCGGAGAAACCTCATCCCTGACACCTAGTCCTTTCCTCAAAGTCACCTCGCTTTTCCTTCTGACAGTGACCCTCCTGGCTGACTGCAGGAAGGAATGGCATCCAAGGGTGAGCAGGTCCAGCTGCACAGTGGGCCTGGTCCCTCAAGAGCAGGCTGCAACTCTGGGGGTGACCAGCACAAAAGACCCCTTTAGAGATGCAGAGTAACTCCCTTGCTCCCAAACTATCCATTATGTCGTTTAGTGTCCTTTGTAACAGGACGCACAAAATGGCTTTCTTACAGAAGTTAATGCCATGAAGATACCTGCCTACCCTGGAAAATAGACCGCCTTCCTCACTTCAGTTAATGAAAACGCCATTATCTCGTTTCCCTGTTGCTGTCGTTGGTCAGTGACACCTGCGATGGCCTAGATTGTGGGTCTGTTGCCTTCCTCCTTCACACACCACTAGTTCTCAAACTTGGGGATGTATCAGAATCATTTGGGGAGCTTGTTAAAAATGCAGATGCCCAGGGTCCATTTCACAGGCGGCCGAAGGCAGCTGCAAACTGTTAAAAGTATTGTCCCAGGCAGAACCACCCAAACAACCGTTTACTGCTGATTCCAGTGGCAAGTTGATTGACCGCCGAGCAGAAGGCATTTCTCACAGGAATAAAATGGTGACGGCCCCACCCCCCTGCTGCCCCCACGTTCACAGGTGGCCCGTTCCTGCATCCCCGCCCTCAAAAGCATTTGAGTCTAGATCCACACCCAGCCTCCCTATGCCCACAAGCCTGGAGGGTGTGGAGGAAAGAGGTCCAAGTCCTCTTAGAATCAGACTTCCCTCCAAACCCTTCCCCCACCTGGCCCTGTCTCCCCAGCAGAAGCCAGGCCCTCTGTTGGGCAAGCGGCCCAGAGTTGCGGCTCTGCCACCTCCTCTGTCATCACCACCCTCAATTGGCAGCTACCGGGCGCCCTTGGGGCTGCCGCTCCTTCCCAGTTCCTCTAATGCCGCTCTGAGGCTTTCATAGGATTTGGTACTGCCTGACTAGTTTCCTCCAAGCCTAATTGTCAGGACACAGGGAAGGTATGTTTCATATCCAACATGTTTATTTTTCCTCTGTCTACCCAAACTGCAATCTAGAATAGACCCCAGCCCATGGCCTCTTCCCTCTAGAAACCCACCAGCCAGGCTTCCCTCACGAGCTACCTCAGGGTGGCCTTGTACTCACGCACAGGGCCCACTTTGGAGTCACGGGGGGCAGAGGTTAACCAGCAGTGCTCTGAGGGGACAGGGGACTCAGGCCTGGGAAGCACCCCAGGATAACCCCAGGCCAGTTTCATTACTAGCTGGCTCTGGGAACTTGGGTGAGTTTCTTAACTTTTCTGTCTCCATTTCTTCATCAGTAAGATAGGGGTGACATCACCTCATAGGTCATGATGAGGACTCAGTGCCTCGATAGGTGTAAGTGTCTAGAATAGCATCTGGCACATGGTAAACGGATTTTAATTTTAGCTCTCTGGGCTTCCGTTTCCTCACCTGTAAAATGAAAATAATACACTTAACTTGCAGGACTGTTGAGAACTTTTAATTAGATAAACATGGGAACACAGCACAGAGCTTGGCATGTCTTGCTGCTCACTGAATGGTTTCTGAAAGATGGAGGATGAATAAATCCAACAATGAATATTATGCTCTGGAGCAGACGTTTCCATCCATGGTTGCAGGCTGTCCTTTCCTGCCCATCAGTATTCCAGAAATCACCTCCACCCTCAGAGAAACAGGTCAATAACCCAGTCACTGGTCCTGACATGGGCCCCAGCCTGGCCAGACAGGCACATTCTTGCCTTATCTAGAGAGCTGGCAGGTCCCAGCTTTCCCTTCAGAGCAGAGTGAGAAGCCAGGCTGTGTCTCAACATGTCAGGGCCCAGCACAGCCAGGAGGTGGACGGTCTCCCTTGGGTCTCCTGCCCCCGAACCATTTCCTCCTAGTCAGGGACTCTGCAGGATCTCCTGCCAGACACTGGGTCTGGCTAGCAAGGTTCATTTACACACAGAGAAGTGTCCCCAGATAAACAGAGCTCTCTGCCTGGGTCCCTGGAGCTCTGCTGGGTGGGCCTGCTTCCAGAGCAGACGCAGGGAAATTTCCAGGAAGTCCAGGCAGGAGTGGCTGAGATTGCCATGACCGTAACAAATGGTGCCCTCTGTGTGGACAGCTCAGCACCCATCACAGTGCCCTGGACTACACCATTTTCCTGGATCCTATCCCTACCCTTTCCTCCAACTCCCAAGGCTATGAACTCCTGAAAGGCAGGGACAGACCCTGGCTTGCCCACTGCTGTGCGTTTGGCATCTGGAATCGGTAAGTATGAGTTGAACAAATGGGTCCTGAGTGTAGGCACGGGAAATGCAAAGATGAACAAATGCAGTTCCTCATTCATGTAAGAACCACCACGTGTTTGAAGAAGGCACCCTCGCACATCTCGTTTCCAAACCAAACATTCTGTGTGTCTTCTCTCCCATGTTCTTTGAAGGCAGAGCTGTTTTGTGGGACTTTTCTTTGTTCCCAGGACACCTAAGCTCACACAGGGGACACAGTAGGCCCTTTGACACATAGTCAGGTCAGGCACACTGCGTGTACACTCTGCTGGAAACCTGCCCAGTCACTCTGTTCTGTAGGGAATTTTCCCACAGATCCCAGAGGTGAGTAAGATGCAAAGTCATTTATCCAAAATTCCCCTTCCCCGCCAGCCCAGGGATTATCTGACCAAGCTGGGAGTGGGGATCAGGGTGATCCACAGGCTAGGTGTCAGACCCAAGCTTTCCAGGCAGTCCTGCCTCCACAGCTGCCAACAGCTGCTCCTCCTGGAATTGCAGGGTCAAACCACAGGGGGGAGGAAGGGTCCTTTTCGCAATTAAGGAAACACTCAGAGCCTGCCCAACATCACAGCACAACAGCCTGCCTTTCTCCTACAGCAAGGAATGCCAAACTTTTTCTAGTAGCAGAGCTCTCTTCCCTTTTATTATTTATATTTTAAATGTTTAGCAAAGTAATAGACACATGAACATGGCTAAATAAAGATGAAATTTCTCAGAACGCCTTAGAGCAGAATCAAACCCCCCACCCCATTCTGCTCTGTCCCAGCTCTGCTCACCAGAGGCAAGCCTTTTAAGCCTTCTGATATTTAAGAATAATTTTTGAAATAAATCTTACATAGGAGCTTAATACACAAAATAGATCAAAGCTAAAATGCTTTGGTTGAAAGGGGAACAACGCCGAGCACTTGCTTGATTACTACACACACACACACACACACACACACACACACACACACACACACACACACAGCCTCTCAGTCAGCACCATCGGACTCAATGGGAAAACCACGGGTCTACAGCGAGCATCCCTTTACAGCAAGCCTCCTGCTTTTACTGGGGAACCTTCCTCTCTGAACAGACACACCTGTACCAGGTATACCTCGATTCTGTCCCCACAGCTCCTCCCATACCCAGACTCCTGAGGTATCACCATCTACAGCAAAAGAGAGCTCTACAGAGCCTTGTGTTTCCCTAAGGTTTAGGCTTTGACCGGAGGGAGAGATGTAGGCAGGAATCTGTGTGTGCCACAACTCCTAAAAACACAAGTAACTAATAGCTGAATTAGCAGTCATGTATACCTTCATATGATTCAGTCGAATTAGATTATTTTCCTACCAACTGGCAGAATTGTGCTATGCTGGGGGGATAAAAGGAAATCTTAATATAAGAGGAGCAGAAGGGATAATGTCGGGGGTGGGGAGAACAGAAGTGCCTGCAGAAAAGGCACAACAGGCAGGTCCTAATGCAGGCCTGTGGGGTGCAAGAGGTCAGCACGAGAGCACGCGGAGTTGGCAAGCTGGGTGACAAAAGGTGTCAGAGGAATGGAGAATTAAGCAGATGGGAGCACCCGGATGGTGTACTCCTCAGTCCTTCCCTTCTTCAAATACTTAAGTCAACACTTCAACCACCTTCGCTAATGGCCAAAAAGAAAGTTCTGGTCTGCTCTGGATTCTGCTGTGCTGCCCCATTAGATGCTGAAGGTAGGAACTGGCTCATTCTGCTCTCTCTAGATCATTGTCCAGCCACGGGAAAATGCAGCCTGCCACCCAGAAAGAAGGTTACCGTACGGGATGGTGCCATTTCCTTCCTTCTTCCTCCTTCCCCAAGCACTCACAATGCACATTTTTCTCCCTCCAAGAATCAAAGCAAATGCACAGCCCAGGAAGATGAAATGCTTCTCTCAGATGGGGATGGGAAAGAAGCAGGGCACTGAGCTGGTATCAGGGTCCCCAGCACAGCCTTCCTGGAAATGTCCCTCCCGGGGCCTGGGCTGGACTTCCTGTCCTCTCCTCAGGCCCGGACACTGTACCCTGAGAACACTGCTCCTCAGAGTGCGGTCCTCGGACCAGCAGCACTGACTCCGCCTGGGAGTCGTTCGAAAAGTAGAACCTCGGACGCCACCGCAGAACCGAATCAGAATCTGGAGGTAACGTGACTCCAGGTGAATCAGGGACATATTGAAGTTCTAGAAATTTTATAGCAAACCCTCAATCCAATACTTAATGGAATCCTGGGTCCCTAAAAATTCACTCCAAATTCTCTTTGGCTCTGGACCTTCTTGCTGGAAACCTGGGCCTAGGGGACTGTTTTCATACCTTTGAAAAGGCAGCATGATGAGCAAGCACCGATGAATGTATGTCTGCTGACTGACTCCCGTGGATAATAATAAGTAACTGTGAAAAAGCAGCATTATGATTTACAAAGTGGTTGCACGTGAGTTCTCTTATTTTGTGCTCACGAAATCCCTAGGAGGCCCTTAGAGACAGGGATTACGGACTCCTGTACGCAGAAGGAGCCAGACAAAGGGGACTTGGGGAGGGTGGCACAAACAGCCTCCAGCATGGCACCTGGGATCCATATCTGGTGGAAATGTCACAGCTCATCCTGCATTAACCATATGTATGTAGTCTTTGGAGGAAAGGATGATCTAATGCTTTAAATGTTTAATAACAGTTGATCAGAACTTCCTTTTTTATTTGGGCTTCTTGTTGAATCAGCCTTCCCGGCCCTAGTAGTCAACAATATCCTTGTGTATCTGCTTTGATCAAATATGTTTTTGAAGATTAACAGATCTTGCAAGGTCTTAAAGTTCTCCTGTTTATCACTACGTCTCCCATAGCATCTGTCATTGTCATTTTCACATAAGTATCAATAACTATTTTTGAATGAATGCATTATTTGATAGATCACCAACTGGCAGATTTATCAGAACATGTCTTTCATCTCATTGGAGAGACCTGTAAACTGAGCTAGAGGTATGGAAAATTGGGGCTGTGCCCCTAGAATGCAAATCAGACTCCTGATAGCATCTTATTGTCTTCTAATCTGCCTGCTTAAAAGGTACACATACACACAGTTTCACTTACTATTGGATTATAATTAACTGAAGTTTCATAGGGTGAGACCATAAGGTATGTGATTGTCTCAGATGGTTTGTAGTCTGGCAGAGAAGGCAGTTCTAAGGAAAAGCTTCAGAACTATTTTCAGAATTGACAGCAACCTTGGGAGATGCTCCAATTTATTTAAAAGAACCTCAACCAGTCACTATTATTTTATATCTGTATCTTGCTCTATTTACAAAGACTTTTCCCTATTTCCTAAAAAAACAGCTAATGATTATCTCTTTCTATACTCTAAGCACCAGTCTAAAATGTTTTAACTCACTCAGTCCTCTTAAGAACCCTATAAGGCAGGTACCATTATTATCCTGTTTACAGATGAGGCTACTGGAGCACAAAGAGGGGAAACAATCTTCTAGACACGCAGCTAGGAAGGGGCAAAGCCAGAATTTGAACACAGAGGGACTTGCTCTAGATCCTTAACTCGTAACCTTGGTTGCCTCATCAGAAGTGGCTGGGAAACTGGTGGGAATCTGAGTTCAGCAGCCTGGGGAGACAATGAGTCACGATCCTGTTCACTCTGAGAGCCATGGAGGGTCACCATCAGCAGAGTTTGCTGGGAACTTTGCCATGAGAGAAAAATCAACCTGAGCTTCAACTTATTATTGGTATCGTCCAAAGAACGGTCACCAGCCGAGCCCTGAACATCACAGGTGATTGTAGACTCTCAGGACAGGCCTGCCCAGGCAGGGCCCCCATCTTGGTCCCTAGAGTCACTCATTTACTGCTGCTATGTGTGACCCCAGGAGTCAGATGACCTCAACACAGCTGTCATGCTTGGGATAAGTCATAAACTCTCTGATTCTCAATTTCCTCTTCTGTAAAATGATGTAATCCCTGCCCCTGTGCGGCTGCTGTGGGGCGCACATGTACCACTGGAAGTGAACCCATTTCATAAACCGCAAAAGGCCACACAAACACACGGAATGGTGTGTATGCGCTGCATCGGTTCCACACACAGATATACAGTAGGCAGCTGTTTGGTGAAAGTTCGGGGGCCTTTGCTCCCACATGTCATCTCTGAAGTGTCATTCATTACAGTTCTGGAGCTTTTAAACAGAGATTCACTAGTTAATGAAATTAGCAGCCAGGGAAGGTTTTGTGCGCGGTGTGTGTGTGTGTGTGTGTGTGTGTTGTTGGGGTGGGGAGGCGGCCAGGTAAGGTTATGGCCAAGTCCTTTATCAGCTCACCCAAAGCAGGAATTAGTAGGCATGGACCTACGTTTGGAGGCAAAGGAGGGCTGGGGTAGACGCGCACGGTGGGGTGAAGCGAGGAGGAAGTGGCCTCGGGAGAGAGGAAAAGGCCCTCCCGCTTTGGGGGAGACACAGACCCTGCGGGCTCCTCTCATTCGCTTCCTCCAGCCACACATGCGGATGCTGGCCCTCCTCAGTGACTGAGTGAGTTAAAACTCAGAATACCAACACCTCCAAGGGTGTGAAATTAATCTTCATTCCTGTGAAGGTTTAGCGACAGTGCTCCATGGTAGCCAGGGCCACAGCTCTGGCAGAGACTTAGGCACACTTTGCAGACTGCAGAAGAAGGTCCTTACAGGGCATGCACTGTGTCCAGCAACACCAGGATCCCCCTGGTTCTTCACTGGTCCCTGATGGAGTTTGACAACCAAAAGGAATTGAACTCTCTGAGTGATCAAATAAATCATCCTCTCTGGGCCTTAGTTTCCTCATTTTAAATGAGATGACTAGCGTAGTTCCGTAGTCTTCAAACTTCTAACTAGAAAAGCCCAACATGTAAAACAGATGGAAACAGGGCAGGGGAGCCACACGCTCAAGCCCCCTTTCCCCTTCCTCTTTCCTCCTTCTTCCGTGATGGCCCTGGGGACCCCGGGTCCTAAGGAACACAGCTTGAAAATCACTGGGCCAGGTGCAATCCACAGTCCCTTCCATCCCCAGCCTTAACGGACTCCATAATTCATGCTGGGAGCTAGTGAAGAATGTCAGGGTAAACTGGGAACCGGAGTGATTCTTATAGCCAAGGCAGGTGACCAGATGACATGGGAAGTTGGCCAAGTTTAGTGTTGGGGTATTCACAAAGTTAAGCAGCCACAACCTGCAGCTGTCCACGGAGAACTCATCCCTCAGGTAAGTTTGTGTGCCACTGTGCCTCAGTTTCCTCATGTTTAAAATGAAGTTATTAAATCTTGCTTACAGAAGAACCCCAGACAATGCATGGGGACACTCCCTCCTCCCCGAGGCAGAGCATCATTCCCTTCCCCTTGAATGTGGGCTAAACTTCCTGGCTCACTTCTAACAGGAAAGGGAAAACAAACTCTCCAGTGCAGAAACGAGGCCAGCACCATCTTACCCATGCGCTCAAGGTTCACATCACCAGCGGTGAGTCATGTTGATATCAGGTGCCCCCTACTCTCAGGAGATGCGAGGGCACTTCACCTTTGCCCTTCTCCTGAATCCATAACCTCATGAGAAAAGCATCAGACAGACCCCAAGGGAGGGACATTCTACAAATACCCGGCCAGTACGCCTCAAACACCTCAAGAGTGTGAAAAACGGAAAGGCTGAGAAACAGTCACAGACCAGAGGAGACTAAGGCGACAGCTAAATGCAATGTGGTTTTTCAGATGGGACCCTGAAATGGAAAAAAGGACATTACTGTAAAGCTTGTGAAATACATGTAAAGTCTGGAGTTTACTTAATAGTAACATACGAATGCTGGTTTCTTAGTTTTGAAAAATGTGGTGTGGATAATAATATGTTATTCACATTACAGGAAATGGGGTGGGGGTACACAGGAACTCTCTGCACTGCCTTTGCAACTTTTCTGTAAATCTAAAATGTTCCAAAATAATAGTGTCAACCTTACAGAATTGTTGTGGTGATAAATTGAATTAATGTAAAGGGCTTAGAACAGCATCCAACATACAGTAGATTCTCTATTGAGGAGAACCTATAATAATTACTACTACATGGTGCCAACCCAGAAGACAGTCCTGCTCTATTTTACCATCAATCGTACTGAAGTTCCTTTGGTTTGCAAATATTTCAGTAACATCTGCGACACTAAGACTGAGAGGCATGTCCTCAGAATAAGGTTTCTGAATCAAGTTGGGGTTAAGCAGTCCCATAAAAGTTTTTGTCAAATCTCATTAAAGACTAATTTTTCTAACTTCAACAATGATCAACTCATAACCATCTTATTTCATCTGCACTCCTACCTACTCCCCCTTCCATTGGATTATTTTGAAACAAATCCCAGATCTCATATTATTTCATCTGTAAACATTTCAGTATGTATGTCTAAAAGATAAGGACTCTTTAAAAAACAAATAGTACTGTATATATCTCACCTTCAAAAATAACAATAATTCTTTAAAATCATTAATATCCTGTTGGTGCTAATATTTCCCCTATTGTGTCATAAGGGTTTTTTATAGTTTGTTTCACCAAATCAAATCCACATAAGGTCCATGTATTGCAACTGATTGATAATGTCTCTTACGTCTCTTTTAATCTGTAGGTTTCTGTCTCTTCTCCCTACCCCTCTCTCTCCCTCTCCCTCTTTCTCTTTTTCTTACAATTAATTCGCTGAAAATACTAGGTCTTTTGACCTGCAGTTTTCCAGTTCTGAATTTTGCTGCTTGTGCCCCCATCGTGTTGTTGAAATGTTACTGTCCCTTTTATTTCCTATAAATTGGTAGTTGGGTCCACAGTGTTGGTCAGATTGGGTTTGCCTTTCTGGCAAAACTGTAAAGGGTGCTGCGTGCTTCCTTCAGGAGGTAGAGACAGGCATGGCGTCTCTCTCTGTGACAGCAGCTGCTGACGATCAATGTTTAGATCCATTACTTCACCAGGGAGGGTTCCTTTCTAAAAACATCACCATCACCATCCACGACTTGCCTCATGCTGGTACCCTCCCCGGGGAGGACAGCTCCGCTCAGACCTCGAGTGTTCTGAGAGTCTCTGCTCCTCAGGGGGACACGGACTTTCGAAGGCGTTCTTGCCCCGTCTGCATGAAGTGGAGGTGGGGTCTCTGTGGACTCTGGCTGGCTTGGCTGGCTCTCATCGCCACACATCATGTGGGGACCCCAAGGCTTGGCACAGGCTGTGGAGCTCACGGGCTCCTACAAAAGGGCTGCACCGCCTTCCTACTCAGCCATGGCCGCCGAGCAGCGGTCCTGTAACTGAGAGCCCCACCTTCCCTCTCAGGAGCCACCGGTTGTGCTTTGACCTCACATTCTTGGCTTCAGTGCCTACATCAGGGACGACTCCTCTTTCTTTCCTTTGAAACATTAATTCTTTCAACTCCCACAGCTCCTTTTAGATGGGGGTTTTCACGAGCTTTCCAAACACTCTCATATGTAATCCTCCGACTGCTGAAGTGGGTGAGGAAAAGGCTAGCAGACAGCCCTGCTCCCCAGGCAGGGCCACTGGGCCCAAAGAGCTCGGCTGGCCTACCTGCCTGTGGTTATGGGGAAGCCAGGGGACTCTCAGGAGGAGGGGTGTTCAGTCTGCTCCTGACAAATCATCCTGCCTAGATTGTCCCAAATAGCAGCAATTCAAATACCTTGTTCCATTCTCAGGCTGTGTGTGTGATGTCATGTGTTTTGATCAGGGGGTTAGTAAATACAGCCACCACAGATATTGAAAACAAAAGCAGAAACATTATTTCTTGACCTGCCAGCTGCCAACTCAGGAATACCACCTACAGGTCAGGAAAGACGCGCAGGTCCTGGTGAAGATACAGAAAGGGAGGCCTGAAACAACGAGAGGGTGGGAGGAAAGCCATGTGCTCTCCCAAGATGGGAATGGGCTTGTACCAATCTGCCCAGAGTCCCTCATGCTTGAGGCCAACACCTGGGGACAGATGGCCAAGGTGGAGGTGGGAGTGGGAAAAAACAAGAAACTCTCTTGCCCACAAAGGAGGGGAAGTAAGCACCAGGACAGGATCCAGGAGTAGAACCAGACCCAGCCCGCAAAAATCTCTGCAACATGGGCAAAACCAGCCTGTCCAGCACCCCTCTACCTGTGCCATCTCCTGGCACTGATCATTCCCAAGAGGGCTTCAGGACCAGCCCACACTGAGGGGTCCCAGCCCCCCACACTGGTCCACCCAGCTCCACCAGGCCAGCCCTGACCCCTCTGCTGCCATGCATCACCCACCACCAACATCTGACACACATCATTTTTGTCAGTTTAGCAAAAACAGGCCAGAGTCAGAGGATCAGCCCTAACCCTCAGAAGCTACAGGCTGTCCGGTCAGGGATCAGGAGACACCAGGACAACTTCCCTCCTCATATTATGCCCTGCTCTACATAATATACGTCAGCCCCTGGCGGCCCCCACCCCCATCCCCCAGCTAAGGTTGTGCAACCCCAGCACCTCTATCAGGACCCTCAGGAGAAGCCACACTCTGCCCAAAGCAGGATGCAGCCAGCCAAGGGAAGCTGTCTGAGAGTCCCCCAGTCCTCAATAAACCTTGGCAAACCTCACGGAACCATAGAAATAAAGGGAACATCTATAACCTTCACTCTCCAGATGGGGAAGCTGAGGCCCAAGTTCCCATTCTTCCTGGTGGTGACTGATCCAGGACCAGACAGACCTCGGGACAGCAGCCTGTGCTCTTTCCTCTCCGCCCTGCCTCACGTGTCAGACAGCTCAGACTTGGCACCTCCACAGGGAAGGCCTGGCAGCCGGAGAGGAGAGGGCCGAGTCCAGCTTCCATCCGTCTCACAGGTAGCCAGGAAGGGAGTGGAGACCATTCTTCCCTCCCGCCCACAAGCAGCCCAGCTCCAGGAAGCTACTGAAAATGCAGGGGCTCAACCCTTGCTCAGAAAAACACCCACCAGCACAGAGAAGGGAGAAAGCTAGAAGACAGCGGTCGGCCCATCCTCACTTAATCATACTCATCACCACACAACCCTTTCTCACATACCCCCCAAATGATGGGAAGGTATCTGTCGATTCCCTCTGCCTGGGATGTGGCCTCTTCAGTTTCCAGTGCCCCCAAGTTTTCCCTCCACTCTCCTGTCATGGCAACCTGTCCACTGCTCACACCTGCCCAAAATGTCCACCTCCCAGCTCTAGCTAGAGATTTACATGCTTGAAGGGCGGGCCAGGTGGAAGTCCCTCTCCTCCAGGGAGCCTTGTCTGCTTCCTGAAGCCCCTCTTCTGCTCTCCCAGCCCAGAGAAATTTAGCACTGGGACAGAAGGCAGAGGTCTCCTCTTAGAGGGTGTGTGCTTCCTCTGTACTGGGTTTCCTCACAGCTGCCTGGGACAGCTCTCTGACAGTTCTCCTAACAATCACCTCATTCCTGCAGTTTGACTGTTAAGCTGTAAAAGGGACCAAGAGTCCTACGTTTTGCACATCAAACAGTTTGGGGCAAACAACAGTGTTTGACAGATGCCATACCACACCTGTCAAGAACCACACAATCCAAATGTCCATCAACTGACATATGGATAAATAAAATGTGTTATATCCATATAACAGAACACAATTTAACAACTAAAAGGAATGAAGCTCTTCAATATGCCACAACATGGATGAGCCTCGAAACATGATGCTAAGTGAAAGAAGCCAGTCATAAGATGCCATGTGTAGTATGATTCCATTTATATAAAATGATCAGACTAGGCAAATCGATAGAGACAAAAGTAGACTCGTGGCTGCGCAGGGCTACAGGGAATGGGGAAAATGGGGAGTGACTGAGAAGGGGTACGGGGCTTGTTTTCTGGGGTGATAAAATGCTCTAAAATTGATTGCTGTTATTAATTTCAGACTACTAAAAGGCACTGAATTGTACACTGTAAATGAGTGAATTGTATGATATGCAAGTTATCTCTCTACTTAAAGAGATAAAGAAGAACCATAAAAATATCCACTCACATGTTTTTACTAGTTGATGCCAACTGTGCCTTAATAAGCAGGCTATTCCAGGACCAGTTCTTCTACATGTACTGTCCTGAGTCTTATCTCAACACCCTGCAGAGTCAGTATTATTACAGATTTTATGGAACAGGAAGCTGAGGCTCAGGGAGTTAAGGTCACATAGCTAACTAGCCACAGATCTGGAACCTAATATCAGATGATCTGAGTCCAAGTACAGTGTTCTCTGGGAGGGTAGCCTATGGAGAGATTCCAAAAGAAAGAACGCAGCTCCATAGACAAGGAAAACCTGGAAACAAGCTGAATATCCTCCACTAAGGAACTGCGGTGGCCATTAGTTGTTTGGGATGAAATGGAAGGTTGCACAAGCATTAAAATGACAAACAGGAGCATCATGTGTTATAAAATAATGTTAAGGCAACATGCACAGATGGTATGTACAGTCTGATTAGTTTTTGTTTTAACTCTACTCATGTGACCAAAAAATCGAAGAGAAAACAGATGCAAAACTGTGCTAGGATGATGAATAGTTGAGTGGAAACCTTTCCTTTTAAAATTTCCTTTGCTGTTTTAACAGTAAAAAAAGAAAGAGAGAAAGAGAAAATAAACCCTTGAATGATCAGCCCAAGCAACACAGCAGAACACGGTAATCATCTAATCAGGGGGAACTCAGGGCAGGGCAGCAGTCAGTGGGGATCAATGGGGAGGAAAGGGCAGGCCCTCTTTCTTTTTTTTTTAAGTGTTTTTTTTATTAAGGTATTATTGATATACACTCTTATGAAGGTTTCACATGAAAAAACAATGTGGTCACTACATTCACCCATATTATCAAGTCCCCACCCACACCCCAATGCAGTCACTGTCCATCAGTGTGGTAAGATGGCAGGCAGGCCCCCTTTCATAGTCTACAAACAAAAGACCTCTTCTTTGTCAAAACGGGCGCAGGCAAGTCAGTCAGAATTTACTCAGTCACTACTGATCTTTCCTTCGAAACGTTCTTTGTGTCCTAGACACGAGACCCTCCTGTTTCCCCCTGTGGTGCACATCTCCTCGTGGCAGTCAGCACATGTCACCGAGATTCTCTGTGTATATTCCTCTTCCTCACTAGATGGTGAGGTCTTCAGGCAGAGCTGGTAATCACCCACCCTTTGTACACTTAGGCACCCACTACTGGACGCAGAGTAGGTCTGCAGGACGTGTTTTCTGAATGGAATTGCCAAGGCTCTCTTTATACCACCCAGACTCCTAAGGGCAAATACACTTAAGTAAAACCTCCTGAGGAGCCGCCCTGCCCACAGCCCCCCACCCCCACTCCCAGGCTCCCCACACACCCCCGAGTCTATCTTCCTGAAACACTGATGTCATCACATTCTCCTCTGCCCAATACCTGTTTTCCCTTCCTACAAAAGCCTAAGTGCCTTGGCTGGGCCCCAGGGCCCTTTCATCACATCACCTGGCCTCTTGTACGTCCCCAGTTGTACTCTGGTTTCCCAGCAGGCCCAACCCAACATAGTCATTCCCACCTCCAGGCTTCTGCTAACCCTGTTTGCCTATCCTGAGATACCTTCTGCCTCCTGAAATCCCATCTCTGCTTAAGTTCAAGTTTCAACTCCTCCTGGAAGCCTTCCTGGACCATGCCAAACCCCAGGGATCCTTGCTTCTGAATGTGTCTGCTTCCAAAGTTGAGCACACTCAATTATCTGTCTGTACTTATTTCTTTCCTATGTTTATTTTTTCTCCACCTCCAAACCAGATTAATCTTCTTAAGGGCAGGGTAAGGTATTATCCTTCATCCATGTGATGCACCACACCTACTGTAAGACAGGCTCATTGTAGATGCTGCAGACTTAGTGGTGGTTAGGTGTGAAAATCTGAAACAGCCATGGCTAGTAATGACAAGTGCTTTCCAGGTGATGCAGAGGCGTGTTCTAGGCCACTGGTATGGCTGAGGCGTGGGGTGGAGGGTGTTCAAAGGGGCTTCAAAATTTAAATCTATGCCCCTGAAATGTAAGCTTTTGGTCTAATACCTGGTGATGTGAACCAATGCTTCTCAAAGGGGCCCCCAGACCAGGAGCATCAACGTCACCTGGGCACTTGTTAGAAATAAATTCTCAGGCCCCACCCTAGGCCTCCTGGGTCAGAAACTCTGGGGGTGCGGCCCAGCAGCTGTGGGTTAAGGAGCCCTCCAGGTGATTCCAATGTCCTACCATCTGAGAACCACTATGTAAGCACACGGGAGAGAGACCCTGTCACCTCTGAAGACTGCCTCTGGATATCATTTTTAACCATGCCTTCCTGTTTACTATTACTACTACTACGACTAAAATGAAACACGGTAGTTAGGACAATGAGCAAAGAGCACCAAGAAGCTGATGACTGTTGCTCCTACTAGTACCGGCCGTAAGTACTAGTGGTACTAGTTACTCTGCTGCTGGTGACAGTACTAACTAGTAATAACCTCAGTTACCAACTTCCTGGTACGCTCTGCTGATTGCCCTAACCACAGTTTTCAGGGAGAGAGGGTGAGTGGAGGGTAAAATGAGGCACGGGAACAGGCCTTCTTGCCCCTTCCTACACAACGATGCTCCCCACCTGCCTCTCGGTCTTAAACCTCTGATTTCTCGTCACTCCCTCACCCCAGACGACAGCTCCGGACACAGGCCCCGCCTGCCTGCTGTCCCATCACCTTGATTTTCAGTTAGCCCTGTCATCACTCTGATGCCTCTAAACCCCTACAGA
This sequence comes from Smutsia gigantea, assembly GCA_032199065.1. NCBI lineage: Eukaryota > Metazoa > Chordata > Mammalia > Pholidota > Manidae > Smutsia > Smutsia gigantea. The sequence goes on from JAVSCE010003810.1 coordinate 23,794, forward strand.
GGTTTTGATCTCCAATTTGGAATTGATCCCCTCCTTGGAAAACGTTGGGTCAGTCTTCCGGCACCTCCAGTTTTAGCCCATCCCTGAGAACAAGCTTCACACCCCCTGCCCAAGTCTGTGGATCCCTGGGTGGGGTGGGTCTGTGTGCAGAGCAGCAGCCCAGCTTCCCGAAACCTAGTTTACTAACTGTGGATGCCTGCCTTGATCCCATCAGAAGGCCGTTCAAGGGGGGCCTGCTGTCCTGAGGGAGAACCTGCAGGGCCTAGCACCGCCATGCGGAGGCAGCTGACTCATTCTGTGGCTGCCCGCTCTAGGGGGCACAGAAAGAACACAGACCCAGGGCCATTTGGCAGAGGGCACCTGACCTGGGCCCTTCAGATCAGCAAGTGGTCAGGGCCAGGGAACAGAGGAAGCCTGATGCAAAGAGGTCCTCAGGATAAATGAGACAGGCTGTAGTGAGGAGAATGAGGAGACAGAGCGAGAGGACTGGCTTCAGTCGGAGCCCTGCACCCCCAGCTGTGTGGCCCTGGCAACTAGTCACCTCCCTTCTATGAGCTCCTTTTCCCTACCTGGAAAATCAGAAAGTGAAAATGATCTCAAGAACTCCTCGCACAGACATATGAGTGTCTAAGGGGAAAATAATGCCGCAGCCTTAAGGACACCCTAAGGGAGCACTGGGGATGCCGGAAATGTTCTGTACAAGCCATGCCCGGGGCAGCGGCTGCTAGTCACCTGGAGATGTCTCTGATTGCCAGGCAGCAGCCCTGCAGAAGCAAATACCTTAAGAAAACAGAAAGGTCCCCTGGCAGACAGGGCAAGAATTTTGGGGAGTAAAGAACCCAGGGGTTGGAAGGCTCTGAGATACCATCTAGCCCAACCCCCAGATCGGCAGAGAAGGAACCAAGGCCCAGATAAGAACACATTCCTTCCAAAATGACTGCAGACCCAGGAAGGAGGGTGCCGCTGAGTGACTAGACTTATAGTTTTCCTGGCAGCGACTGGAAAGCGAGCTAGATTTGAGAAATTACCCATTCTGGAAAAATACAGTTGGGCTGCCCACCACATGGAGGCCACAGGAAACAAGGGCCTGGTCCCTGTAAGTGTTCCGGCCTCACATGAATAAATCTTGGTGACATGGTGAGCAGATAGAAATCTCCTGCTTCAGGACTAATTAGGCATTTCACCTAGCAAACCCCAACCTTCTCTGGGTGTGGCCGGCAGCTCTGCCACAAAGAAACACCTTCCAGCTGGGGTTGTGGGCCAGGAGGCTCGGCTGCTGGTGGCCCCACTTGCAGCGACAGGGGTCAAGTGTTTATTACGTTGTTTTCCTCTAACCCGGCTCCGAGATGGCCTTCCTGCATCCCAGAAAACCCGACTATTTGGAAGTGGCGCTATCTTGAAGCAGGTCCTTCCTGAGGTTTGGGTTTTCAGGAATAGTTCCTGAGGGGGCAGCGGTGCTGGAGCCGAAGTGGAGGAGGGGGTACCTCTGACCCTACCCCAGGCCTGGGGAAAACCTTCGTGTTTGTCCAAGGCCCTGCCATCGCAGACATGACCTTTCAGAGACCTGAGGGCCGCTGGGATAAAGCTACTGATAATTTAGGAAAAAGTCATTTTTCATTTTTCTTCTGGAACCAGCACTAGCCCATTCGATACTCTTGAAGGTCCCTTTCAGGTTGAACATTGTATGATTATTCCAACAGCCCTCAAGTCTCTGAAGGAGACCCCAGGCCCTGGGTGAGATCGGAGTCCATAACCACTTCCATGCCAGGGCAGTTGCCAATGGGGCACCAATGGGTATTTAGCGAAGGCCACACGCAAGGTGCCATAGGGAAGCTTCCATCTAATTGAAAAAATTGATCTGTTCCCTCAGGAAAGCTAACACCATTACATAAAAACGAGACATGCCACTACTGAAGTAGGAGAACAGAACTAGAGTCACAGAGTCAAGAATCCTAAGAGGAGGCAGGCAGGAAGGATGTGGGCAATCTGGCCAGAGGAGCAGAGTGGATCTCCACAGTGTGGTGAGTCAGGGTGAGGCGGCAGGAGAGGGTGCCGTATGGGCAGGGACCTGTGCCAGCTGCAGTCTGGCAGGAGACAAACGGCTTGGCTGCCTCAAAGGGCCCTGCCATGCCAAGGACACCCTTTGTCCTGCCTGTGCCATGCAGGACAAGGACAGCATGTTCCAGGTGGGAATGACTGCTCTGAAGTTCAAAATGGGCTAACCCCCGAGCTCTAGGAGCTTTTGACACAAGAGGCTCCTACCCGGTCTACGGGGGGCCAAAACACCCTTGACTCTAAGACTCAGGGGCTGCTTGGGGAGTCAGCGGCATGCGCACAGGGCCCGGCCTGTGGTGAGAGAACTGACCCCAGAGGTCTCAGGCAACTCCAGGAGGAACAAGGGAAAGCAGGGAGAGTGGGTTGAATAGTGTCCCCCAAAGACATGTCCATGCCCTCCCCTGAGAAGCTGTGACTGTGACCATGCTTGGAAAATGAGTCTTTGGGGATAAACTAATGTAAGGATCTTGAGAGGAGATCTCCCTGGAGTAGCTGGGTGGGCCCTAAAACCAATGACAGGTCCCTATAAGAATGAGGCAGAGGGAGATTAGACAGAAGAGGAGGACACAGAGACAACACAGGAAGAAGGCGATGTGAACACAGAGCAGAGATCGGAGGGATGCCCCTACAAGGCCAGGGTTACCAGTGGCCGCCAGAAAGCTGGGTGAAAGGCATGGAACCCACCCTCCCTCAAAGCCTCCGGAGGGGACCAGCCCTGCCAGCTCCTTGCTCTTGGACTTCTGGTCTCCATAATTGTGAGAGAATAAATGCCTGTTGTTTTAAACCACCTAGTTGATGATAATTTGTTACGGCAGCCCCAGGAAGCTCACAGAGCAGGGAAGGGGAATGGGGAAGGAGGCTGGGGGTTCCAGGAGTTCTGGGAAACGTCACTCATCTTCGTGTTACAGGGGTCATGTGACCTGCGGTAGGGGGGTCCTCCAAGGAGGGTGTCCAGGGAGACGCAGCAGCCTCTGGCTCCTGAGGACTTCAGGCCAGCTGCAGGCAGGGGCCATGAACGGAATGAGACGCCCACCCTGCTGCCTCATCAGGCTCGGCGGCCACCGGCCGGGCTCACAGCCTCCTAAAGATTCTCTGTCTAGAGTAACACGCTTGCGCCCCACCCACCGCGGCTGCTCCACACCTTAGCCTCTTTAACCACGAGCTCCCCAAAAGTGACTGGCACCCTCCTCCTCTAACACGCTTCTCAGAGCTCACCGTCAGAGGGCCAGTACGGCTCGGGGGAAAGCGTTCTGGCTTCAGAGTCAAACAGACCTGGATTTTGATTCCAGGATGACTTGGAATATGAGTAATTGACCTCCCTGAGCCTCAGTTTTCTCATCAGTAAAGTGGGATAAACGCTGCCTCAGAGGGTTACCATGACAATTAGAAGCAGGACATTTCTATGGCTGTGGCCTGCGACACGACAGGAGCACAGTAAACGGCAGCAAGTATCTTCGTCATTATCTACAGGAATGAAAGTTTTTCTGGAACGCTGGCCTGAGCCAGCCTTGTTCTCACTGCAGGGGCAGACACAGAGATCCACTGCCCGAGGGCTGCTCTCACTCAGTGGAGAGCTGCCGAGCGCCCAGTGGGTTCCCTCTTCTTCCTCGCCTTCAAGTTCCTCCTTCGCCTGTCACTAGCTGTGACCTCAGTCCCCTCGGTACCCCCAACAGGCACTCGATACAGACTCATTTTGTGAATAACAAACAAATGATATTGACTGAACCACCCAACCTCTTGAAACATCAGTTTTCCCATCTTTAAAGTGGGGCTAATACCATCTATCTACCCTGCTGCCTCGCAGAGTAATTGTAAAGACCAACAGAGACAGCAGCCACAGAAGGCCGTGAGGCAAAGCCCCAAACCGCACCTCGAGGGCCGTCCTGTCTTCCATGGAGGTCAGCTCTGCAGGGCCCAGGGCCATCACAGGGATGTCTTGGATGCTGGCATCTCCCTGTGCCCAGATAGCCTGCCCTCCAGGACAGCAGCAGGTCCACATCTTCAACGGGGTGCAAACCTCCCTGCCTTTCCTGGTCTGACGTCGGGAAACTTTGGTCCAACTTCTGACACTGCCTTTTCCTAGCTGTGTGACCAGGTCACTTACCCTCTCTGAGCCTCAGTCTTCTCTCCCATAAAGAGGGTTAATCGAGCTGCCCATCTAGAAATGCAGCCATGAGGATCGAATGAGATAATGTAAGCGAAGTGCTTTGGAAACTAGTTCTGTACAAATGCAGGTGCTTCTTATGATTATCATTATATCAAAAATCAGCCATTTACATGGTGTGGGCCTCTGAGGAACACAGACTCCCAGGCCAGGCAGAGAGAACAAGTACCCCTGCTCCCCTCGCTTACAGCAGTTCCGTGACCTTCTCCATCAGATCTCAAAGCCCTTTATGGCTTTGCCAGGAAACCAAAATATTCTAGCCACAAGTCTGGGGAACCACAATATAAGCCATTTCCATAATGGGTACTGTGGGGCTTCAATCAAAAAAAAAGTTTTTTAAAAACACCACACACCACACACCACAATCCAGCCCCTCCCCCAAAACACACCCTTTCTCCTAAGAAAATAAAATAAGTGAAAACCAACTTTAACGGTTGAAATCCAATTCCGAGGCCTTCATTCTCGGAAGGCAGGCCTTCCCCAGTGAGGGGGCACACTTTCTCCAGCTAGTGTGCAAGCAGAGATTGGCAACTGCCGCCCCAGGCTCAGAAATGAGCTCTACTCCTCCAGCTAAAAAACGAAACAACTATAAGACTTCTTTACTAGTTGTTTTAACTACCCAAGTACAAAGAAGACCCAAAGACCAGTTTCTCCTCTCCCACAAGCCTTGATGCTGCGCCGTGCACTCCACCTGTCCTGCGGTTCTCACAGCCCCACTGAACCGCTGGGTTGCCCCAGGGCCAAACAGGGCAGACACACCAAGATCCTAACTCCTTACCCATGTTTTACCCTTGGGGCTGCCTCTTCCTCCAAAGCCCTTCAGTCCTGGATGGAGGCTATATGCACTGTGTTGTCAGCTCAGGCTGCCTTTGGAGGTTTGCGTTTTCCAGTGCAAAATCTTAAGTTGCTGGAGAGGCAGCCTGGTAGGGTGGGAAGAGCAAATGCTTTGCAATCAGGCAAATTTGTATCCAGGGGTTTGAATCCAGGACCTGCTGCTGACTGGAGAGGTGCCTCTCCTGGCCCTGGTCTCCTCACCCCTAAATGGTAGCTAATGTCTATCACACAAAGTTTCATAAGGATCAGTACTATTTCTGGAAGGCTCCTTGGTATATGACTGGTACTTAACGAGCGGTGATTATTATTGTAATTTCCCTCGCACATGCTCCAGATTCTAAGGCCGCTTCCCTCCTCCGCACCTGGCTCGGCTTACCTCCAGCTCCCGTGCACCCACTCACTCAGAGTGCCCTATCTCAGGTCTGGCCACAGTGGTGTGCAAGGCTGGCAAACAGAAGGCACTCAAAGGAGTAAGTGTTTGTTTACTTAGGGGAAAAAATCCTGAAATCTGAAGTGACTGGAATTTTTTCCCACCACATTCTGCATTTATGGGTACAAATCAGTAAGTAAACATACTCAAGTCAGGGTTTCTTCAGAAGAGCAATGGACTTTTCGGTTGATGGCTGTATCACGGCACAATGTCCAGGAGGCAAAGCACAGAGGTCTGAAGTACTTGGAAGATCCTGCAATTTCCTTTAGACTGTCCAAAGAAAAATATTTTATTTCTAATACATTGCTCTTTTCTGATGATAAAAGTAATATGTGGTCATTTTAGATGTTGTGGAAAATAGAAAAAGTCTATGAAAAAACCTAATCAGTGGCAATTTCATCATCTATAAAGAATGTCACGGTGAATGTTTTGGTGAATTTCCTTGCAGTCTTTTCTCTATATGCCTCAGGATGTACGTACCCATTCATTTAAAAACTAACAGATGAACGAGCAGACCAGCTAGTGCCCACAGGAAAGCAGCCGAGGATCACCCATGACAGCTTCCTGGCCCCGGGCTCCATTCTCCCCACCTCTAAACAACGTCTTTGGTAGTGACACACCACACGTTGCATAACGATACCTGGTTATCAGGGCTCAGTGAACTTCTGCCCTTCGAGTGAGTTACCACAGTCATCTCTGCTTTTCCTTTTTGTGCCACAGAGTCAATATTTACTAGCCGTGTTGCTAAAACAGACCCTGAGCACAGACTCAGTGCCAAGTGTCCCTATCTAATCTCAGCTGCAGCCCAGTGACACTGGAGGCTTTCCTGTGCCATGGGCCATAGCACCAGGTGAGGGGCTCCTGCCCTAACTGAGCAGGTGGCCTTCGCCTAGCAAGGAGGCACCACATAGTCATAACGTCTGGGAGGCTAGCGACGGGGACACTGAAATGTCAGAGATGGGGAAACTGAAGCCACGTGAGGGAAATGACTTGCCCAAGCATGCACAGCCGCAGAACCAAAGCCTGGAGCCCTTCGCTCCCACACCAGCAGGCGCTCTCGGTGCACCGTCTTGGCGAGGGCATCAGCGCAGAGAAACAGCTGAGGTGGCAGCCCGGGACAGGGTGCATTTCAGCAGGCCCAGACACTGGGCAAGGGCTGCCTGGAGACGGTCAGTGTCCCAGAGGGGTCTTCCCAGGAGTGCTCTGGTCTCTACAGTGATGATCCGTGACACAACGGCATCATCAAGTCTCTTGTCTCTTGCTGGAATTCATTCCTTCCCTCCTCCAGCTGTTCTTATGATGAGTTTTTAGAGAGCGCAGCTGTGGGAAGGCATTACTTGCTCTACCAAAGCAGCACCACTCTGCCTACCGTTTTTGGGAAGGACCTTAATGCAGAAATGGACAGTCACCTAGGCCCAAGGAAATATCTCTAGGCAGGAAGCACAGGAGAATTATGGTTTGGGGGCAAATCTCTGATAGCAGGCTCTGGAAGAAAGTCCCCAATCTGAAGAGCACCTTGGGTACTAAAAGAAATACGTCAAAAGGGGCAGGTAACTTGGTGTGGTGCCAAGTGCCTGCCATGTTTCTATGGAATAGTAGAGAGAATAAAGGATCAGGAAGGAGGAGCCCCGTGTTCAGGCCGCATTTGCACAACCAAAATGCTGCGTGGCCCAGAGAGGGAAAGTGCCTTGCCTGAGACAATGCAACACAGCAGTGGCCAGAGGGGACTTGAAGCAAGTTTTCTATTCCAAGACCATGGCTGATGGCTCAGATGTCACAGATGAGTCTTTCTACTCCTCTTATTTTCAGCTTCAAGAAAGCTGCAACCCTGATCTGGAACTTCCACGGCAATAGGACTTCTCATCTCCGTAGTTGGAATGGTCTCTGCCTGCAAAAGGAAGCCCTGACATCTTCTCACCCTGGGACTAGAAACTCCACTTGGGTTCCCAGAATCAGGCTCAGCCACCTCCTGAAGAAACAGGAGCAAGGCCGAGGCCACTGGGCTAACCCCAGTGCAGGAGGAAGCTGTGATGTGAGGGAATTCTGGCACACAAAAGGGAGAACAAGCGAGCATTCTGTACAGCTGCTGGGATGTCAAACAGCTCCACACACTTGGCCTGTTATTTGCTCTGCCCCTTCCAGGCAAGAAAACAAAGAAGGTCGTGTGAGCAGGGTTGGGATGAAAACGATGCTCCTACATTTCTACCTTCTCCTGGGCTTGTAGATGCAAACTCAACCCGCTCGGGGCTCAGCGATGCTAGAGGACAGGCTGCGGTTGCACCGGCTGTGTTGGTTGAATGCCTACTGTGGGTCCCGCCCTGTGCTAGAGGTGGTAGGCACACGAAGAAGATAAAGCTTAGCCCCTGTCCTTTAGGGACTCACAGCCTGGCTTGGGATATAGAATAAACCTCCAGAAAACCTTCTACTTCCGAATAATATGTCTGAAGCACAGATTCCACGGGCTATGGTCCTTGAAACTGGAGAGATGGATGAAGCTGGGAGAGGTACCAGTGGGAAGGCTTCAGAGGGAAAGGAGCTGTTTCACTGAAGGGCTATTTCATAGAAGGGCTGAGGAGAACTACTAAAAGAGAGAAAGATAACAGAGAGGGTGCTCAAGAGGAAAAGAACATTTTACAAAAAGGCTTGGACAGAGCAGCTGGAGTGGAGAAAGATTAGGAAGTATTGAGAGGTAAGTTGGTAGGTAGAGTGGGCAAAGCCATGGGACTAAGTTAGCCACATCCTTCAGTTTAATCTGCCAGCCACTTATTCCTGACTCTGTATCAGACAGACTACAGGGAAGGTATGGCTGAGACACTGACCTGGAAGCACATACCCTGCAAAGAGGAAACTAAGGTGGCAACAAAAAAGGGAAGTTCAATACATTAGAGACATAGACCTGTGGTCATAGAGTCCAGTTTTACAAATGTAACCATCCAAATGCTAGTTAATATCAGTAAGGTTCAGCTAATTGTGGCAATGCTCTAGGTGCTGGCTATTGGGAAACCTTGCAGACAACAAAAAATGTGCAATACTATTATTACTAAATGAGTACCTGCAATCATTAACAGTTACACAATTTAAGTTCTGTTCTTAGTTAATGGCCATCTTCTTCAAAGCATGAGGCAAAGGTTTCTCAGACTAATTTTTGGAAAGCCTTATTTAGGAAGAGCTTCCTAAAGCCTCCATTAGCTAGATATGGACTTGAGCTATATAGTACATACAAGCATACTTTACTTCACCCAACTTCTCTGTTGTGGACTTTTTGAAAGTCAAGGCATTTTTCTTATAATGCCCAAGAAAGGACTCGTATATGGTGAATACTTCTGTGAAGTGCAGACTACTTAAAAGTTTAAATTACTATAAAGAGCTCACAGTGCACTGAAGGGGCTAGACAGATGGTATCTGGGGGGCCTTCTAGTCTGAAGTCTAGTGGTATGATGATAAATGACTTTCTTAAACCCATTGTAGTATCTGCCAGAAGTTTTCTGGCAAAAGAGATGAGAGAGTCACTGTTGGTACCAGTATGGAATCCTGACCATCTCTTTACCTTTCCTTCTAGCTGCTACCATCCTAACTAACTCATCCTTACTGAGTCCTGTCCTTCTGTTGAACAAGAGAAGACAGTGAAGCCTCCCCTGTGGAGCGTCCACCTCATCACCTCACATTCTCTGTAACAATTGACTCCTTCTTGGCCTGACTCCCAGGCGCCTTTCTACATCCAACCCCATTAACCTTTCTTGCAGCATAAAACCAGTACGAAGTCCAAACTCATGAGCATGAAATACTTAAAAAGGCATTTGTTCTATATAACATAAGAAATACATGTTAAATGTTTTTGAGAAGATACAGGAAAGTATAAGGAACCACAATTAAATCATCCAAGTACTCCCTTCTCCTCCTCCCCTCCCCTATCCCCTGTGACCAATTCTATTAAAATTTTAATGGCTAGACGGCAAACAGGCAACACAAAGAAATAAAAGGCATCCAGATTGGTAAGGAAGAAGTTAAACTGTCACTGTTTGCAGATGACATGATATTGTACATAAAAAAACCTAAAGAATCCACCCCAAAACCACTAGAACTAATAACTGAATTCAGCAAAGTTGCAGGATACAAAATTAATACACAGAAATCTGTTGCATTCCTATATGCTAATGAAGAACTAGCAGAAAGAGAAATCAGGAAAACAATTCCATTTACAATTGCATCAAAAAGAATGACTATCTAGGAATAAATGTAACCAAGGAGGTGAAAGACCTATACCCTGAAAACTACAAAACACTCCTGAGAGAAATTAAACAAGACACCAATAAATGGAAATACATCCCATTTATTGCTCATGGATAGAAAGAATTAATATTGTCAAAATGGCCATCCTGCCTAAAGCAATCTACAGATTCAATGCAAACTCTATCAAAATACCAACAGCATTCTTCAACGAACTAGAACAAATAGTTCTAAAATTCATATGGAACCATAAAAGACCCCAAATAGCCAAAACAGTTCTGAAATGGAAGAATAAAGCTGGGGGGATTATACTCCCCAACTTCAAGCTCTACTGCTAAGCCACAGTAATCAAGGCAATTTGGTACAGACACAGAACAGACCCATAGACCAATGGAACAGAATAGAGAGCCCAGATATAAACCCAAGCATATATGGCCAATTAATATACAATAAAGGAGCCAGGGATATACAATGGGGAAATGACAGCCTCTTCAACAACTAGTGTTGGCAAAACTGGACAGCTACATGTAAGAGAATGAAACTGGATTATTGTCTAACCCCTTACACAAAAGTAAACTCAAAATGGATCAAAGACCTGAATGTAAGTCATGAAACCATAAAACTCTTAGAAGAAAACATAGGCAAAAATCTCTTGAATATAAACATGAGCAACTTTTTCCTGAACACATCTCCTCAGGCAAGTAAAACAAAAACAAAAATGAACAAATGGGACTATATCAAACCAAAAACTTTTGTACAGCAAAGGACACCATCAGTAGAAGAAAGAGGCATCCTACAGTATGGGAGAATATATTCATAAATGACATATCTGATAAGGGATTAGCATCCTAAATATATAAAGAACTCACACACCTCAACACCCAAAAATCAAATAACCCAGTTATAAAATGGGCAGAGGATCTGAACAGACACTTTTCCAAAGAAGAAATTCAGATGACCAACAGGCACATGAAAAGATGCTCCACATCACTAATTATGAGGGAAATGCAAATTAAAACTACAATGAGGTATCACCTCACACCAGTTAGGATGGCCAATAATTTCCAAAAGAGAAGGAACAACAAGTACTGGTGAGGATGTGGAGAAAGGGGAACTCTCCTACACTGCTGGTGGGAATGTAAACTAGTTCAACCATTGTGGAAAGCAGTATGGAGGTTCCTCAAAACACTTAAAATAGAAATACCATTTGACCCAGGAACTCCAGTCCTAGGAATTTACCCGAAGAAAACAAGATCCCAGATTCAAAAAGACATATGTACCCCTATGTATATTTATAATAGCACTATTTATAATAGCCAAGAAATGGAAGCAAGCTAAGTGTTCATCAGTAGATGAATGGATAAAAAAGATGTGGTACATATACACAATGGAATATTATTCAGCCATAAGAAGAAAACAAATCCTACCATTTGCAACAACATGGATGGAGCTAGAGGGTATTATGCTCAGTGAAATAAGCCAGGCAGAGAAAGACAAGTATCAAATGATTTCACTCATATGTGGAGTATAACAACAAAGCAAAACTGAAGGAAAAAAACAGCATCAGACTTACAGACTCCAAGAAGAGACTAGCAGTTATCAGAAGGAAGGGGGCGGGAGGGGGGGAGAAGGGGATTAAGGGGCATTATGATTAGCACACATAATGTAGAGGGGTCACGGGGAAGGCAGTATAGCACAGAGACGACAAGTCGTGACTCTCTAGCATCTTACTACACTGAAGAACAGTGACCACAATGGGGCGTGGGGGGTGGGCTTGGTAATTTTCTGGCTGTGCCAGGCCATGGACGTAGCCATACTTGAACGAAAAAAAAGGGACCGAGGACCGGAGAAGAGGAGAAATTAGACCAGGGTCACAGTGCAAAGACATAGAGACCCTGGGACCCAGAACCCATCTGGATATTTATCATGCATCTACTGTGTGCCTGGAACTGTGAAAGGCACTGGAAGATAAAATGCAATGACCTCCAGCTCTTGTGATCAGAAAGCTCACTGGCCCTCAAGCCACTTCATGGTAGCTTTTCGTCAAGGGGAGGTACAGAAGCCAGTGGGAGCAGGCGCTAATGACAGGGGTATCCCCACAGGGGTTGTGGAAAGGTAGAACAGACATACCAAACCCTGCCAGGACCTGGCAGTCCTTCCTGATCCGCAAGGAGCTGGTCTATTCTCAGAGACACATGTGAACCCCAGGAAGGATCCTATGTCAGGATTCAGATGAGACATCAGAAAGAATGTAATGTCCCCCCCACACACACACTCTGGAAATGCTGCAGAATGGGCTGGCTCTGCTGCTGCTTTGTACAACTTCTATCTCTGAGAAATATTTTCAAGATTGCTATTGGACCTGTGGTTACCAACCCCTGTGGATGCATGGTCTTACCTCTACTCCATCTGGCCTGCCTGCTCTCAAGGGAAGGGACTGGTCCTTTGCACACCTGTTTCCTTATCTGCGGGGACACTGACTTCCCACCTGCCTTCCTGCCCCAATGGGGAGTCTCACGATCAAATGAGGCCACAGAGGAGAAGCAGTCCATCCCAGCTTCTCCTCATGAGCTCTTCAAAACAACTGATCACAGAGCTGTTAGCATAATGATATCCTCACTATGGCCATTTGCTAGATGCTTCCCACAGCCGGACTATGCCCCTTACATCTGTAACAGGAATGGGAAAAGTGTTGTTTTGAAAGCTGCTCAGAGCTGTTCCCAATGTGCTAAGGGAGGCCGAAGACTCCATCGTGGGGGTGGGAGGAGGTCAGAAATGGTTTTTTGTTTAGGAAAACTTTAAAGAGTTTTTGGTTCTGGAAAAAGGGGCCCAGGGCCCACGCAGGAAGAGGTTGCAACAAGCAAGTAAACTGCCTATATGTGAAGAAAAGGGGGGTCTTCCTTGGGTAGTAAGTTTAAAGAATGGTAGCAGATTTGGGGTCTGGGGCAGGGTCGTGGAAGGCCCCAGCATCATGGCAGAGGTCAGAAGTCAGAGGAACAGAGGTGTCTGTCACCCCACTTTAAGCCTTCTCTGTGGAGAAATTCCTCTCATTACCGTCAAGCCTTATACGAAACTCAGTTTACCCTGCAACCTGTGGCAGTGGCGAGGAAGGCTCTCAGAGGCGGGCCTGAGTCCCTGCCTGAGGCAGTCACAGACGGGGTGCGGCCTTTCCTCAAAGGAGGAAGGGGTCCTTGAGTCAGGGACCGGGAGCAGGACGGAGGGTGTGAGCCCTCCCGGGAGACCCAGGAATGGAATGCTTGTTATCCTTATTTGAACATTAAAGGGCAGGACCCCAGAAGGCTGGAAAACACGAAGAGGCTCAGACTCCACATGTGGTGTTTCAACAGCCCTGCGGGAGGAGGCCGTCTTACGGTGAAGAAGCGGAGCCGATGAGAGCAGAGCTGCCGACAGCTCACCGCTGCGGGGCCTGGATCAAACCTGGGCCGGTGACTCCCGGGCCCAGGGGCATCACAGCCAGGCCAGGGCTCCCCAGCCTCCTGCCCTGAGCCTGTCCTCCTGCCAGGGCCCTCAGCCGCGCTTCTCCCTGCTGCCCTGTCTCCCCTCTCAGCCCCAGGGGAAGGGTGCTGCTAAGCTCTCCTCTTCACCTGGTGGGCCAAAGAAACCTCACCCCCAGGAGGGAAGGATATCTCGTCACCCTCCAAGCCCCGTGGCCCATAGGGCCTAGCAGCTCAAGGTTCAAGATGATGATCCCGAGGCCTCAGAACCAGATGCAGCAGCTGGGGCCCGGGGGGGGGAACAGGGAGGCCGTGCCAGCCTGGCGGTGAATCAGACAGGACCCCTGGGCTCTCAGCAGATTCCCCAGTAATCTACCAAGTGCACAGAACGGTTGTAGGAACCCCCTTGCTTGTTCTCTGGAGGGGACTGAGGGACACAGGCAGAAAGAAAATCCTGGGCATTCTGCACCTCAAAGAGAGCACCACACCAGGAGTCACAAGCCATGGGTCTCAACGCCGCTCTGACACTTTCCGTGGCAAGCCAGTTAAGATCTCTAAGCTTCAGCTTCCTCAAATTCAAAATGGGAGAAACAGCCACCGCTCCATAGGGCGGCGAGAGGATTAAGTGAGCTAATGCACCCCTTGTGCCGAGGGCAGGACCAGGCTGAGAGGAGATACTCCAACCCTAATGCCCAGAGCTCCTCTCCCTTCTTCTCGCCCAGGCACTCCCGAGAGGACAGGGTTGACCCGGGTGGACGGTGGTTCTGAGAGCAGGCTTCTCAGAGGCTCTCCGTGGGCTGTGAGAGGGAGGGCCTCCATTCACCCCTGCTTCCTCCTTTTCCATAACCGCACTTCCACTTTGATTGGCTTATATCCCATCCCCACCCCATAATAATCCACTTTTTAGAAGTTTTGCTACTGAAATAGTAAACCCTACTGAAGTAGATCAGGATTAGGCACACTTATTTTGGAAAAGGCCAGGTGATAACTATTTTAGGCATTATGGGTCAAGAAGCAAAATTAAAGATACTGGGTAGGTATTTATACACCAAGGGAGAAAACGAAATTTCCACAAATTTTTAACTGATGAAATTCAAAATATAAAAATGGAGTGTTTTGTTTTGTTTGTTTGTTGTAATATAGGTCTTCCACTGAGAAGAATGGAACTGGGGTGGACGGCAGTGCAGATAACATTTTGCTGAATTGGGACCCAAAGTTACCGTTCCCTATCATCAGATCTATTGAAACTATTCATCTGTAAAACCCATTCTTAGCCCCAGGGCCATTCAACATGATGGCAGACCAGCTCTGGCTGTGGGGCTCTCATTTTGCATCCCTGGACTAGTCAGTGTCAGAGCCCCTGCAGTGAAAGTTCTTGGGCCCTAAAGCCTGTGGAAGGCTGCTCTGGGGTCTGGGCACTCTGCAGAAGAGAGACGCTGAAGGCCGCAGCCATCGCCTCTGCGGGAGGCCCTGGAAGCTGCAGGCTGTCCCAGGACCTCTCACCTGCACTGCCGGAGCCCCAGGGTGCTCCACTGCAGCTGAGGCCCTCACTCCTACCACTGGCCCTGGCTCCTAGCCTCACTGTTGCTGCCCAGCCAAGCTCTCCCCTTTGCCCCTAAGGCAGCCGTCTCCCCATAGAGCCCCTCTCCCAGTAGCACTCTCTCTGAAAGCTTCTTCAAAGAGCCCTTCCAATCTGCTTCTAAAAGTACAAAGAAGTGGGACCCTCTGCTGGAGTTCTAGGGCCCCCCAAAGACCTTGTATCCCCTCTGCCTCCTGGGGGAGGGAGGCAACACCACTGGTCTATAGAGAAGGGCCCTGCGTCTGGCTGGTCTGACTGGGCTGGGGCAGGTAAATTTTCTGGGCCTCATTTTCATCCCTCAAAAAGTGGGAATTACTATAATATTTGCCTTACCTGCCTGTGTTGCTGTCATCATTTCAAATTATCCATGAAAACAACAGCACACAATGAAATGAGATGTAAACACCATAGGAAAAGGTAAAGTAGCAGAGAGAACAAGATTTGGAATTAAGGGCGAATCACCGAAGACTTCAACCACTTTAAATTTCTCCACAGAAAAAACATTAAAGTATCTTTACAAAACCCTTAAGCGACCAAAAATACACAAAAACAATGAAAGAGTATTGGCAAAGCCAAAAGGAAATAAGCACATGCTGTTGACCTGGCAAACTGGTTCACTATTCTAGTTTTGACCATGAAATAGATCAGTCCTAGCCTTTGACCTGGTATTCCACCTTGGGGAATACAACCAGCAGAAATAATGCAGACAGAGGAAATTAAACAAACATGTTCACAGAAACATTTATTTTTAGTAGTGAGAATCAACAGGGAAAAGCTAAATAAACTGGGAATGTCTATATCGCCAAATATTATGAAGCTAACAAAAGTATAGGGACTGTATATATCTTTAAAAAAAAAAGGGCCAGTATTCTTCAACAATATCAGCATCAGGAAAGTCAGTGAAAGGCTGAGGCACTGCAGATTAAAGAAGACTGGAAATCCAATAATGAAACAATGTATGACCTGCACTGGGTTGTGTTTTGCAGGAGAAACGCTGCTATAAAGAACATGAATGGAGAGATGCAAACTGACGTATTAAGGGATAAAGAGGTATAGTGTCTGCAACCTACTCTCAAATGGCTCAGAAGCAATAATAGACAGACAGACAGACAGAAAGGAGGCAGAAAGGAGAAAGAGGAGAGAGGAGCAGGAAGAGAGAGGGGGAAGTGACAAAATATTAAAAATTGGTCTGTCTGCATTGTGGAAAACAATATGGCGGTTCCTCGAAAAACTAAAAATAGAAATACCAGGAATTCCACTCCTAGGAATTTACCAGAAGAAAACAAGGTCCCAGATTCAAAACAACACATGCACCCCTATGTTTATCACAGCACTATTTACAATAGCCAAGATAGGGAAGCAACCTCAGTGTCCATCAGTAGATGAATGGATAAAGAAGATGTGGTACATATACACAATGGAATATTATTCAGCTATAAGAAAACAAATCCTACCATTTGCAACAACATGGATGGAGCTAGAGGATATTACACTCAGTGAAATGAGCCAGGCAGAGAAAGACAAGTATCTGATGGTTTCCCTAATTTGTAGAGTGTAACAACAAAGTAAAACTGAAGGAACAAAACAGCAGCGACTCACAAACTCCAAAAAGGGACTAGTGGTTACCAAAGGGGAGGGGTGGGGGCGGCCGGGAGGGGAGGGAGGGAGAAGGGGATTGGGGGATGTTATGATTGGCATACATGGTGTGGGGGGTGTCATGGGGAAGACAGTGCAGCACAGAGAAGACAAGTAGTGACTCTGAGGCATCTCACTACACTGATGGACAGTGACTGCAATGGGGTGTGGGGGGACTTGATAATATGGGTGAATGTAGTAACCACAATGTTTTTCATGTGAAACCTTTATAAGAGTGTATATCAATGATACCTCAATAAAAAAAATTGGTCTGTCTGGGTAAAGGGCATATGGGAGTTCAGTTACTGTGAAGGCTTTTGATTAAATCTGAAATATTTTCAGAAAAAATTTTTAAATTACATGGACTTAGGATACATGGAAAGATATAAATAAAACAATGTTGAATCAAACAAAGACACAACACAGAATGTACATACTGGTGGTAAATAAGCAGAAAAGAAAGTGCATGCCAAGGATAGAGGTATATAATGGTCTCATTCCCCCACATAAGGTACCTCCTTCCTTTCATGATGCAAAACGAGCTGGATGAGACCAAGTCCTCAGGGCAAAGGATTGGCCAGCCTCCGACTGAAGCGTGCTCAGTGCAGCCACTTTGTCTGAGTGGCTCTGTGCTTTGTTTCCCTAACAATGGGTGATAAAAGTGCCTCCCTCCCTCCCTCATCCAGGGCCTCTGTCGTCCAGGGTCCTCTGCGGTCGCCTGTCCTCCTGGGAGCCCCATCCCTTCAGGCCTCTGCACGTGCCCTCCTGCCCAAGCCCAGGCCTGCTGCACCTCAGTTCTTGGCAGAGCCCTTACCTCGAGGTGTGTACCTGCCATCGCTTGGCCTGGACTCTGGGGAGCTGCCCCACCCAGCGTGAGAACGTCCTCCTCTCAACAACTGACACATGTTTTGGGGGTTCCCCCCATTAGCTCATGGCCTGCTCCATTGTCTCATTTCACTAGCTTTTGAGGACAGCACTCTTGTGCCCCGCCTGAGCTCTAAATCTCCTAGATCCATCAGGCCTGGGAAGAGCCGTGGGACAGTGATAACCTAGAGAGAGTAAAGACGTACCCATTAACATACACACACACCTGTGCAAACTGCTGGCTTATCTAGGGCACAGCTTCCTTGCCACCAACAGCAAGCTGAGAGCTTCCTGGGCCTGGCACAGACAAGCACAGACAAGCTGGTTGTTGGTGGCAAGGAAGCCTCTGGCTTGAAGAGGCTGCTGTGAAACTTCCCTAGCCTCGGTTTCCACATCTGTGAAGTGGGAATGTGCTCCAGCTCATATTGTTCTGGAATGATGGAAAGTACTTGGCACAGACCCTGACATGAGGGCAGAAGATTCTTAACATATGTGGGTCATTTTCATTTTCCAGCATCAGGAAATATAAGCATGTGTTTGAACAGAGAGGCAAAAAAAATCCCAGGCCAGGGTGACAGACAGGGCTCTGCCTAGAGAAGTTTCTGGCTTTAATTTCTGACTTTCTCTCTTTAAGATTTGCTTTGTTGCATGGCGGGAAATTTCCCACCTGACTGTCCTTCATAGGGCAGGTCTATATTTCTTAGACCAGTTACCTAATATTTTAGAGACTGTTTCCTCATCTGTAAAATGGAAATAATAACTGCTTCCCAGGGGGTTACAAGGATTAAATACAATAATATGTGTCCAGGAAATGGAGGTAATTTTTGTGTTTTGCTTCCCACTTTGTATTTGGGATCTTGGAATTTCATGGATTCCAAGGCTTGTAGGAGCCAGGGGCCCAGCAGAGATTTTCTGCCTCACAGTTAACCCAAGGAAGATTTCAGACAGCTCTGCAGTTAACTGATGGGTGTCTGTGGGAGTTGAACACTAACAAGTATAAAAGGCGAGGGCTAGATGCTATGGTGGGTGGGGCAGGAGAAGGATAAAAGATGAACTAAGCCGAGGCCCAGCCTGGAGGGACCCTCAGTCCAGCAGGGAACATACCCAGGTGCACCCTTCTGTGTAACATGAGGTGTCATGACATTAGCACTTAGTAGAGATGCGGTCATTAAATCCACAGAAGTGGGTAGGGTAGGATGGGGTGGACTCTGACAGGCTTTGCTAGGGACACAGCATTTGGTCTGGATCTTGAAGGAAATGTTTAATTTTTCCAAGATTGAGGGAACGGTGAGAGCAAAGAGAAGTCACAGAAGTTTGGGGACCTCTGGCCTCTGTCTTGGTGCTGCAATGATACTCAAAATAGGAAAACAGATGTGGACTTCTGTTGACAGCCTTCAAAGAGTTGACAGCCCAATACCAACAAACTGTGAGACAGGCCTAATGTGTCCCTGGGCGATCCCAGAGTCAGCACAGCTCCTGCTTCCCTGGGCCTCCCCAGCCTGCCCCAGGGGCTCAGCATTGGAGAAATGCTAAGAACAACTGAGCAGATGCCTGCCTCAAGTGGTCACAGAAGAGGAGGAGGTGTGTGAGCATGAGAAATAGCCATGGAAAGATGAGAAGGTAGGACTCAGATGTAAAAATAGTTGCTGGGTTAAGGCTGCTAATCTACTGATTTAAACTATCTTCTTAAAATTTTTATTAAAAAAGCTTTCATCCAAAATAAATCTCATAGAGCTATATAACACTGCAACAAAAAGATATTCAGTGTATTTCATTAAGTGAATTTCATTCAGTGTATTTCATTAAGTGAGGCCCAGAGAGGGGAGGTGATTAAAGCAAGTGAATAAAGCAAGTTGTAGCTTGCTAGGGTCATGTGAATGTGATCCCCTCTGGGCCCCCCCCCCCACCCACACACACTTGCTTTGCTTAGAAAAGTTCTGAAAGGCAACAGAAGAAAATTATCACGCAAGTCTACCTATGTGCGTGAGACTTAGGGGGAGGGCAAGGGGAGGTCTACTTTTTACTTTCTTTTTTTTTAATTGAAGAAGTATTGATATACTATCTTGTATTAGTTTCAAGTATTCAACACAGTGATTCAGCAGTTACCCACATTATTAAATCTCACCTCAACTAGCACAGTTACAGAATCATTGGCGATATTCTCCATGCTGTACTACCATCCTCGTGACCAACTTATATTGTGATTGAGAATTATTGCGTCCCTTTATCCCCTCACCCTACCCACCCACCCACCCCTACTTTAACTCCTCATAACTTAATGGCTTTTGCCATGCATTACTTCTTCAATACTATTTTTCTTTCATTTAAAAAGAAATAATAAGTCCCCTTTGCTTTAGAGTTCATGTTGAGGAAAAAAACCCTTTCTTAAGGACTGAGACAGGTAAACCCAAACACCTACTATTATTGGTTTCTACAGTGTTTTGTTGGTAGACTGGAAATCTGAGCTCTGCGCGTTTCCTGAGGGTTTTGTTTCTCTCCCAAAAGAGGTTTCCCTGGCTAAGCTGAGTGTGCGGCAGGTCATCTTAACCACAGAGGATCCTGTCGGAAGACTCAGGTCTGGCAGGCAGCCCTGTCAACACAGCTGTCCCAGGAATTCCTCAGCTTGTTTAGGAGGGGTGAGGCTCGAGAGCCGGGGCCCCTTCCTTGGCCCAGGGCTCTGTCCCTACAAAAGGAGATTCTTGTGGGGAGTCTGGTAACCATAATGTTGCACATGTAATTGTAGATGAATGATACCAAAAAAAAAACTGAAAAAAAAAGATTCTGCAGGTGCTTCGCACACATGAGCCTCATGTGAGGAGCAGGCCTTGGGCCCCTGTCTTCCCTAGGGCGGGAGGGATGAGGGGCTGTGCGGGGCAACGGTGAGGCAAGCTCCTGAGGGAGGCAGGGACTGTGGGTAAAGCTGACTGTACATAAAGGTAAGTTTTGGTCTGTTTGATGAAACCAGCACAGTGGAGCTTTTGAAAAGCTTCTTAAGTTCAACTTCCTTTTTTTGCTTACTCTGTGATCTTGGAAAAATCACCTCCCCTCTCTGGGCCTCACTTTCCTTGTCTATTAAACAGAGATTTGTACTAAATTCTTGTGGAGATACAGTTCAATGGTAGCATTTTATGATTTTTTGTTAATGTAATCTAATAATCTAAGTAAAGGAAACCTAAGGAAAGTCATGTGAGTGTAGGAAAGAATAAACCACTGATCATTATATGCTGTTTACCTTAAATTACCCTGTATCCTTGTGCACAGAGCACGCTCCCTACAGGGAACATCACTTCTTCCCAAATGGTTACCCTCCTGACTCTGGCCCGGCTACCCTCACGATCAAACAGAAAAGACCATATATTCTCTCCCACTTCCCAACATCATTCAAAATAAAGGAAAAAATAAGTTTGCACTTTGTGGGTCCTTATGGTATGGTGGCCAGAGCCCTAGACTAGGAGTGAGACCACCATCGGTCTGTCGCCAGTTCCCCATGTGGCCTTGGGCAAGCTCCTTCCCCTCTCTGGTCTTAGCCTCAGCTATAAAATGAGAGGTTGGATGGGTTTCTCTTCATGAGCCCTGTTCCAATATTCCCCTGCTCTGCCCATGGCAGCTCCTGAGGCTGGGAGAGGCCAGAGTCTGCAGGCCAGCATTTCTCCAACTGCTTCCCAGAACAGCAGACAACCACCAGCATCCCCAGCGGACTGGCGTCAAAATGTGAGCTCAGTCAGGTTTCTGTCTACGCTCAGCGCTGTCCTGATCCAAAGCTGGATTTTGCAGCTTTTCTCACAAATGTTCTCTTATTTGTAGAATAGACACATATCAAGGCCTCCAAAGGATCAGAAACATATTCCTCAGGGACCAGATCAGGACGTAGCATAGAATTAAAGACTCCTTGTTTCTTAATACATGTGACCCTTGAACAACATAGGTTTAAATTGCATGGGTCCACTTATATGTGGATTTTTTTCCCAATAAATATATTAGAAAAGTTTTTTGAGATTTGTGACAATTTGAAAAAACATTTTCTTTTCTCTAGCTTATTTTATTGTAAGACTACAGTATGTCATACATTATAACACACAAAATATGTGTTAATCGACTCTTTACATTAACAGTAATAAGGATTACGGTCAACAATAGGCTATTAGTAGTTATGTTTCAGGAAGTCAAAAGTTCTATGTGGATTTTTTACTATGTGGGGATTTTTTACCCTGACCCTGCACTGTTCAAGGGCCAACTGTACATGGTTTTAGTTAAGGTACTAACTACATGCCTACAGCAAAATGTACATACACATGTGTGGCTTGATGTATCTTCATGAAATGAACATGAGATAAGAAACAGAATAATATCCATCCTCCAGAAATCCCTCTCATGACCCCTTCCAGGCACGAGTCCTCCAAGAATAACCATTATTCTGACTTCCAGCACCACTGATTCAATTTTACCTGCTTTGAACTTTATGCAAATGGAATCATGCAGTATGGATTCTTGAGTCTGGCTTCTTCTGTTCAACATTATGCTTGTGAGGTACGAGGGCCTTCCCTCCATGTTACAGGTGAAGGACCACAACACACGTGGTCTCGCCCAGTTCTCACAGCTCTGAATTACAGAGTGGGGAAAAGGCAGGGCTAAGAAGGAATAACAGATGGTTTCCCAGGGAACTGCTTCTCCTTCCTTCCTCAGAGCTCCCCGCCTTGACCTAGTTCTTAGCTCACCCTGCCATAGTCCCATCCAATTCCACCCTTGTTATGTGTGTGGCTACCCGCACTGCCAGCCTGGAGCTCCAGGAGGGCAGACTGTCCATGTCTTGCTCACCTTTATGCCCAGAGGACTTAACACAGAGCCCTACACATAGGACATGGCCAAGGTGAGGCCACCAAGTCACATGCCATTGGCAGGGGCCTGCCAGGATCTCCTGCTGAGGATGCCACTTGCCCCTGGTGTCACCAAGGTCAAAAGAAGCACCTAAGGCAAAGAGAATCTAGCTTTCCATGAAGAGGCACTCTTCAGCTGAACACCCTCCAGCCTCTGGCCCTCTGTCCTCTTCCCACCCCTCACCAGGCCCTGGATTGCCAGTGGCAGCCCGCTCAGGCAGAAGGCATCCCCCCTCCAGACTCCGTGCAATCACTCACTCTCCCAGCCAGCCAGCCAGCCAGCCAGAACAAGCGCTCCCTGAACTTGAAGCAAATGGGCCTCCCATTCTCCTCAGAATAAGGACCCCTCTCACTTTGAAACTCTTGCTTTTTGTCTTTAAAAATAAAACAAAATAAGAGAATTAGTCCTGATTCACGAGCTTGATAAAGGGGAAAGGCCTGCTGTTTTGCCTCTTGGGTACTGTGGAGGCTCTAAACCCCCAGGTGTTTCCTCTGCTGAGTGTGTGCAGGGGTCAGGCTGGGTGTGCTGGCGAGGACCTGTTAGTGGGCAGGTGCCATGCTCATCAGAGAGAGCATGACAGGTGTGCAGGCACGGATTGGACCGGCCAGACCTTGGTTAGGTCCCTGCTAGCTCAGCAACTTGAGGCAACTTGCTGAAACTCTTTGGACCACAGTTCCCTCATTGAAAAAGGAGAGAGAGTAAAATTAATTCTCATTTTATGCATTGTTGTGAAAATCAAACTTTAGGACTGGTGCTCTGCAATCATTAAAACACCATCTAAATGTTAATAATTATTAGAAATGAAAGACAAGAATAGAGCTTCAGAAAAATCTTCATTTCTCTCCAAATAGTAGCTACTTTCAGATCTCAGAGTTTATCTGGCTATGCTCTGGGCTTAGCAAACCTGAAAATGTATCCAGTAACTCAGGTCCCAGGAACCTTTGTGACTAGGCTTGTGTGGCTTGTTACTCAATGCAAATCCATTTTTAGGAGGATTACTTCACCTCCCATTCAGGGGCTGACCTTATGAAACAAAATCCTGGGAACCGTGGAGAATCCCAAGTGGAACTTGGAGAATAAAACCAACAGGTCAGGTCTCAGTTCAGGGCATGGTGAAGGCTTTGTGAGACAAGTAACAGACAAAACAATATTTAGATTTGCCATAATTGTCAGCCAGGTTGTACTGACGATACAGAACTCAAGAATTCTAGTCCCTTCTGCTGGCAAGTTATTTCCAGAGAGATGACTATTTGCAGGATTAAACCTCAGGATTGTTTTTATAGCTTCCCACGAGTCCTGTGACAAGCCCTACGGGATCAACTGACAAGTGCACCAAGGAAGCCGCCTCCACCTCTCGCAGCCCCTCACCTGCCCAGCTCCTCTCCGATGTTGTAAAAGTCCTCCACCTTCTGCTGCTTGAATGTCTCCATGTTCGGGCTCCTCATTGAGGCCTGCACCATACAGTCCTGAAATGGGAAGAAACCTGAGGTTAGGACAGCCATGTAAATCATTACCAGCCTACGAGACTGGGTCTAAAAGGAATTGGCTGCAAAGGAGCTAATAATTTAAGAATAATCCACAGCCCTCATTCCTCAAGAACTGGCCTGCTCAAGCCTTTTCTCACCTGTGACCGACGAAGCCTGGTTCCTATTTGATACATATTATTTCAGATTTGTTAAGGAGACAGAAAAAGCGCCCTCCTCACTTCTTCAGATCTGCTCTGAACAAGTACTAGCAACAGAGCCATGGACAACTTCAGCAATTTGTGCTCCTGAAATTCAGGTCTCCCGAGAAAAGAGGCCGCTTGACACAGGGAAAAGAGCACTTGTTTTTGAGTCACGAGCTCTGGGTTCAAATCCCAGTTTTGCTTGGGTAAGTCATTTAACACGCCGAAGACTTAGCTTCCTCATCTGTAAAAGGGGTTACGACTGTAAAAACCACTACAAGTCATGAAATTATTTCGTAAAATGCAGTAGAACTAGGCAAAAGATTATCGTGACCTCAGTCCCCTCAGGGGCTGTGTCAGCTGACCGCGAGTCTGACTAATTTGTAAACTCTCTCATTCACCAATCACCGCAAGGGTAAGATGGGCGGCAGTGGTGCGACAGATTACAATAGGCACCAGGAGCTGGCGCCGGAGGTTCTAGTCCCACTTTTGTCCACAACTGGCTCTGTGACCCATCTCTTGTCAGTCTCAGTTTCTTCAACTGTGAAATGGAGCTAATGCTGCTGGCCCAGAACACCTCAGCAAGGGCTCCAGGACAACTCTGAGCCTTGGGTGTGCTCACCACCCCACCAGAAGACACTGTTTGCTACCCTGGGACCTCCCTACCCCCAGGAGCTCACCCATTCCCAGGTTAGCCACGGGCCACCCTGAACAGCATCCCAGGGGCAGGGCCCAAGACACAGTCTGCAAATCACAAAAGTAAAACCGGCTACCTGTGGATATGTCTTTCAGGAGTCATTGGCAAAGGCCTCTCAGAGCTCATTCTGGCTAGCACGGGCAGCTTTTCTCCTGCCATCACACCCGGGCCCCATGAACCCTGAAGGACTGCCTTCCTCAGGCTTCGTGGAGGCACCATTACATAAGGGTGAGTCTCGTCAATGCCAACTGGCTGGAGCCATTCTAACTCTTAGAGGGTGTATGCATGTCACCCTCTTTCCTCCAAATCACAGCTCTGTTACCGAGATGCTGTCTGCCAGCCTCCCTCCCTCCCATGGAGGCACACACATCCCTGAAGACCCCCAGGCAGAGCTGGCCTGGCTCCAGGCCTCACTCTCAGAGTCACCTGCTGACCTCCTGCCTGTTGGGGTCCCTCACATATACCCCTCCCTGTTGGTCTGCACTCTGTCCTGGGCCGGGCCCAGCCAGTTTGGAATACTGAAAAGAGCAGGCTCTAGGAGCCCAGGTCTAGACAAGCCTGGGTGCGTATTAGCCTTGTGACCCTCACAGGTTAGCACCCTCTCTGGGCCTCAGTCCCCTCATCTGTAAACACAAGTGATAACATCTCTATCACCCAGTTCACACATGCATGTAAGGATCCATTGTGATAAGGGCAAAACTGTGGGCAAATAAAAAGGATGGTTATTACTACCAGCATTTGACTCCTCCTAGGCCACTGTTTTTCTGCTTCCCATAGCCACTGAGACAACCAATTCAATTCCTTTCTAAGGAAAATGTTTGGGGATCCTCCTGGCAAACCTGGCTCGACTAGAATAAGAAGCCAGACTCCCTTATCCCCCACCCATCCTGGCAAGTCTCCTGAGACTAGCCCAGAGGGTAGCATGACTGCTATCTATCACCTTCTTTTTGCTGAAAAAATCCTTCCAAAGAAACCATTTGGTTCAGTTAGGTCCTGGGCGTGGGTTTACTCGTTCCACACAGCTAGATGGAAGCAGAAAACACCAAAATATTTTGATTGGCAAATACAGTGAGTGTGGTCCCAAGAACAGCTAAGACCCCTATTTGTCGAGAGGCCAGGGCTATTTACTATCAGGAGCTGAGCTGGATTTGAAGCAGCCCCAGTTCCCCAGCAAAACGACGGGCACCTGCCTTGGGCTCCACACCCTGGATGGGCAGGGAATGGGGGGCAGGGTAGCTCCCTAAGGGCAAACGAGGCCCACCAGTTTGGCCCCAAATCACATTTCCAGCCTTAGTCCCCTCCCTTTACAAATCCTCTACTACAGGTAAAGTAGACCTTTTCCATTCCCCCAAAACTCTCACCCCTGCCATGCCTCAGCTCCAGCTGGGCCCTCTCCACAGAGGCCTACCTGGACAGCCTTCCTAGCAAAAGCACTGCCTTCCTGCAAGGCCCAGCTGAAACGCTGCCACCTCTGAGGCTCCGTGACTCTTTTTCTCTCCAAAACAGATTAAAATCTGCCCCTCCCTCTGGCTTTAAATTCTCAGAGAGGGCTCTTCATGCATTTTTAGGGTAAAACCTTATCACGTTTTGGCTCATAACCTTTCTATGTCTAACCCAGAAGGAGAAAGCACAGATTCCATAGTCATACAGGTCTGGGTTCAAATCACAGCTCTACCACTTGCTAGCACACTCTGAACACAGGACAACTCTTCTGAGCTTCAAATTCCTTACATGGAAAATGAGTCCAGACAACACCCAGCATTGTGACTGGGCAGAGCAGCTAGAACACTCAAACACTCCAGGGGGCGTCTACACTGGGAAGGCCGCTTTGGAGTTTGGGCAGTTTCTCAGGATATACCTAAGAGAAAGGCACATAGATGCTTTCCAAAATGGTCCAAGTTAGAATGTTCACAGCAGCACTATGAGTAATAATTAAAAATTGGAAACAACCAAATGGCCATCAATAGAAGGGTGGATAAATAAATTGAATTATACCCATGCAGTGGCATTATTGTACAACAATGAGAATGAATAAACTATTGCTACATGCAACAACATGGATGGAACCCATAAACAACGCGAATGAAAGAAGCCAGGCACAAAAGACGACATCCTGTGTGATTCCACTCAGGCAAAGCTAGTGGTGCTTGAAGTCAGAAGAGTCATTTTCGCTGGGTGGGTGGTTATGCCTGGAAGGGGACACAAGGGGTTTTCTGGGTGCTGACAATGCTGTTTCTTGATCTTAGTGATTAGATGGGATATACACTTGTCTTGCATGTAATCAAAATTTTACATAATAAAAAAATGAGTCTAGTATCTACTTAGTGGGACATAGGAGATAACACATAAAATGTTTCGAATTGCCTGGAGAGTCCCAACAAATTTGAGTTCCTTCTCTGCTACCCATTGCCTTGGAGCCCCAAGCAGACAGAGACTGTGACATCATCACCCCTGTTCCCCTTGGGGTGGCTGGTATATAGCAGACACCCGCTAAGTGTTGGTTGATTTAAATTTAGTGCCTAAGCCTTCCGTCTTGAAGTTGCTGCTCAGCTACCTTATCAGGTGAAACAACCGACGACCTAAACCCTTTCCTCTGCCCCCAGGAAGAACTTGAATTTTTATTGGTTTAGAAACATGAAACGAAAGGGGAGAAACTCTGAGGTGGAATTATCATCCCCAAGTAAGACCCAGAGGAGAACCCAGAGACACAGGCACCTTTCTGGCCCTAAAAAGATGAAACCACATGGCGGAGGGCAGGGACACAGCTACAACTTCCAGTCGGAGTCACAGGCCACCTGCTGCAGACATTCCAGGGATCATCCGGTGCCCACATTTCTCTTAATGAGGTCTCTAGAATTCACATTCCTGCCCCCAATGCTATTACCAGGCAACACCTCAGAGGGTTAACATAGATGCTCTAGAACCTCACAAAAAGGAACCTCGAAGATCACCTAGGGGATTTTTAGAGTCTGCTTCAGGAGCCACCAGCATGAGAAAGGGAAGCTGGAGCGGTTCCACTTTATCTACACTATACGTAGGGCTTCTGAGTGACAATCTCTTGAGAGGAAAAAGTTTGGAAACCACTGCTGTCTGGTCTAACCCACTTGTTTTACAAAAGGAGGAAACTGAGGTCCCGACAGGGGAAAGGACTTGCTAAAAGTCACACAGTTTGCCCACTTGTCCAGCTGCCCTTCCCTGGGCTTCTGTCGACAGCACCCTCAGCCCTTCCGTGGTGGCACCAGGGTTGGGGAAGTCAGTGACCTCCTAAGAGGTGACCTAGGAGGAGATGCCCAGGGCTAGAGGATCACCCCATGGGAAACTCCCAACCCTACTAAGTCCTCTCCCCCACTGGGCCCAGCTCACTCTGAGCTCAGAGAGCCTCTCCCCACCTCACCCAGTGCAAGTCAGTGAAGTGGGACCATTGCAAGGGGGCAGGCACGACTGTCCCCTTATTACCCACTCCCCCTGCATGAGCAATCATCACAGCCCCTGAGGAGGCTGCCAACAGGAGGGAGAGCCCCTCCAGGAACTCAAAGCTCTGACCCACCCTACTCTCTGATGAGGAAGCTAGGGATCAGAGATCAGCCACCCACCTAAGGTGACATGAGGAAACTGTCTTTCTGATGAAGGTCCAGCTCTGCTGGGCAGCCTGCTTGTTCACCCCGACAACTAACAACTAGGGGGGTCTTAGGGAGATCATCAGGGTCAGTCCAGGCCTCATTCCCGCCAGCAGGAAATTTGCCCCAGACCAGCCATACCTACCCACATCCACACTACCCTGAGCCTCCTGCACAAGCCTTCCCCAAGGCTGCTGAATTATCAGTGGGGCCACACGAGAAACACATCTTTAGACATGTGTGATTTAGAGAAGAACAGGACTCTGAAAGTATCTGTGAAGAGGCCAAGGGACCAGTGCCCCTCCGTGATGGACTCTCCCTTACAGAACACCTTACACAGAGGCAGTTGGGGAACAGTGTCCGAACCACAGCAGCAGCTGCCGGCTGCCCTCCGCTGATGCTAGAGTACAAGGTGTCAGGGGCTGTGCTCTCTCCACTTGCCCCCAGGGCCTGCCCACTTGCCTCTGAGGCCGCCGGCTCTGACATGCATTCTCTCTTCCCGGGTGCACCCCTAGCCTGCCACCACTACCAGCCTGACCTCAGGGCTCACCTCTTTGGATCTCATTTTCTCCTTGCAGTTACAGCGAGGATTAGGCAGATCTACACATGCCGTGAGACCTCCACGATGCGCGGCCCAGAGTCAGGGACAGCCGTGGATAGCACCCATCCGTGCCCTCTCTAGCCCCTCTACCTCAGCCCGCTGCAGACTTCCTGGCCGCCCCCATGCCCATCCCGGCTCTGCCCGGGGCAGGGCTCCTGCCGGCGGAGACGCCTGGCTCCTCACTCTGCCCCATGGGAAGCTGGCTGTGTGCAGAGCAGCCTCCTCGCCTCACCTCGGGCAAGACTGGAGAGGGGGGCGGGTGAGGCGGCCGACGGTGGGAAGACCTGGCCCCTCTCCTCCCAGAAACCGGGGCTGTTCGCCCTGTCGTCGAGGGGCCCTAACTTGATGGGAGCCTGTCTTCTCCCTCCCCCTGGGTGCCAGGCATCTGCCTGCCGCCCCACATCATCCCTCAAGGCCAAGGGCCAGGCTTCGGGGCGCGCCCGGGGTCGCAGAGGGCAGGTCCTGGCGTTCCGCGCCGGCCACAGCGCCAGAGGCCCCGGGCGGCCCCTCCCGAGGGGGGCGGCAGGGACCTCAGCCGGGGGTCTGGGGAGCCCGGGAGAGCGCCCCGCCGCCGTCCGCCCCCTCTGGCCCCAGCCCCGGGGCGCAGCTGCCGTCGGGCCCGCAGACGGGCGCTACTCACGCGGGGAGGCTGCGCGGCGCTCCGCTCGGCTGCGCTCTCCTCCCCGCCCGCGGAGCCACTGCGGAGCCCAGGGGGCGGAGCGGCCGGCCCCGTCCCAGGCGCCGGCGGAGACGCTCCCAGAGGCCCGGGCCGGGGCTCGGGGCGCCCCCTGCTGGGAGCCCCTCCGGACAGCCCCGGGGAGAAGGCCGAGAGCAGCGCTGCCCGCCGCGGGCGGGCTCGTCCCGGGGAATGCGAGGTGCCCGGGACAGGACCGAGGGCCAGCCGCGAGCCCCCCGGGCATCCTCACCGGCTCCACCGCGCGCGTGCTGCGCGGCCCCAGGCAAGCCGACTGACTTCCCCAGCCTCATCCGGAAATTGACTTAATGAGCCGGGAAGCGTGACACAGCCTGGCGAAGTCGCTCAGAAACCGGTATTTCCTCGCCTCCCGCTCCTACCGAGAGAGGAAGCGCGCCGGGGAATAGGCCGCTTCCTCTGGCCCAGCCAGGTGCCCCCTGCAGCGCCCAGGGTCTTCTGGGACCCCAGCACCCGCGTTTCACAGCAGGGTGGGGGCGGTGGCGGGGAAGGACCCGCCCCTTCTCGCCGCTAGCCCAGTTTGGGAGCGGCCTGGCCTGGCTCGCCTTCTGCGCCCCCAGCCCTGGCACGGTTGGTGAGCGAGGCGCACGTCAACACCAGCCTTCCCTAATAAAGGACTTAGGAGTGCTGTCCTCTTCTCTCCCTTCTGCCAAAAATCCCAGGAGGAAAAAAGGAATGAGAGGGGAGGAGGTGATGGGAGAAAGGGAGTGGAAACAGAGCTTCAACCAAGGTCAGTGGTCTTACTTCAAGACAAGAGACTCTCCAGCAAAAGGAAATGGAGGCCCCTTCCCAGAGCTTCCATCTCCAAGTCACTCTCGGGGCTCCTCAAGACAGTCCAGGAGGAAAAAGGGTCCCATTCGGAGTCCTGCAGTTTGGTTCAAAGCCCTGCTCTGCCATTCCCAGTGTGGACTCTTGGGCTTGGCGTCTGAGCTTCTCTTTCATCAGTAAAGTGGGGCAGACACCCCTTCCTATGGCACCTAATGGAGCTACCCGGGGCCGACATGAAATAGAGTGTGTAAGAGCACCCAGAGGACCTCTAGCACTGTGAGCAACCTCCCCTCGACCATTTACCTTTCTGACACAAGTACTGACATTACAGATGAACTCTGCACACCTCTTCCCCCAGCTGACCGGTCCCTGACACAGCCTGGGGAAAGATTCCACAGCTTCCTTGTTTATAAACTTTACAACTTCCCAGGACAATGAAGTCTCTGAGCCTCCCTCCCAAGAGCACCATGCTACCTGGAGTGACATCTGAGACCAGAGGCAGCTTCAGAAGTCAGTGGGCAGAGGAGGACACCCACTGTGGTTTCACCACCATAGGGAGACCTTTCATCCTCAGACCGACCTCAGAACACCTACTCCCACCCCCTTTTCCATTTATCTGTTGGTGTGTAACAAACCACCCCTAGCCTTAGTGGCATGAAACAACAATCTTGTGAGACTCCTGAATTCTAAGGGTCAGGAATTCAGGTGGTACACAGCGTTTATGGCTTATCTCTGCTGCACAATGTCTGGGGCTTCAACTGGGAAGACCTGAGTGGCTGGAAACGACTTGAATGGCTAGGGGATGGAATATTCTCCAGAATTATTCACATGGCTAGTGCCTGGGCTATGATGAATCCAAGGCTGGTCTCAGCCAGCACTACCAGAACACCTACATGTAGCCTCTTCATCGCTTCCCCGCTCATGCTTAATAAATACCAAATCTGTAGCAACAGTATCTCCTTGCATGAGGCAAAACAGACATTCTTGGACTCGGTACTTGGCAAATTAGTCAGAGAACATTGCAGCTGAAAGAGTCATTGTCAATCATCCCATCCAGCCTGTTCATTTTTCAGATGAGGAAACTGAGGCTCAGGCAAATGACCTGCCCAAGGTCACACAGCTGGTATGAGGCAAGAGATGGGATTAGAACCAGGCCTCCTCCAGATTCTCAGTTTGCCAAATGCAATGGCCCAGGGAGGTACCACCTGAAAATGCATTTTCTGCTTAAGGTTGAGTGTGTTTATCAGACCCTCACCTGAAAGCAGCAACAGGGCACCAAGCACTGAATATGGGACCAAGGGCAGCAGTGAGCAGAGAAGGGGACACCCTGATGGGGGGTGGCAACAAAGACACTACTCCATAAGGAAGCCAGGAGGAGGTCCATGTTTTCAGAGCTAAGAGTTATGCAACTCTGCTCCAGTTCCTGCGTGGTTCCCACGCTGACCAAACAGAGTAGAAACACCTCACTGGCTGCTAAGGCTCTCCCTACACGTCCTGCAGTGCACGCACATCCTCTTCCCTCTTGCCAGGTTGGCGTATTGACTGTTCCTGCCTCCATGCTTTTTGTTTAAGCCATTCCACCACCTCCTTCATCCTTCCTACAAAACCCCATCAATTCTTCAAGGGCCCTCTCAGAAACATCTTCAGAGTGAAACTTCCATGATCTGCCCTCTAGATGGCCTTCTGCCCTGAACCCCACCATTTCTTGGCTTGTACTTAGTTGGCATTCCCCTTCCTCTATTTTAGTTACCATTAGTGCCTACTTTTCTTCTCCTTTAAGGCCAGGACAATGTCTTGTTCATCTTTATATCCATATAGTGCCTGATATCCCAAATATAGTAAAGCTTGTCAAATTGAATTACTATAATGTAAATGCCACAAGGTAAAGGACCATAACTATCTTGTTTTCTATTGTCCCCTAAGGGTACCTAACAGCCTGTAGCTTAGTAACCATATGTTGGATGGAGAGATGTATCATTATTTTTTATAGCTGCCAAAAAATTGCATTTCTTCTAGCATGTGCCATCTCAGTGCCAGAGGCTTTACTTCAAGGTGAATGCTATTATGCCCTCTTGCAGATGAAGTAACTGAGGCTTGGGAAAGTTGACTTGTAAGTGACTGAGCTGTGACATGAATCTGGCCTGCCCATCTCCAAAGCCCAGGCTCTTTCTGCCCCACCTCCCCACTGACTGCCCTCAAGTGAAACTTCCAAGTTTTCTAAAATGGTATGAATACAGGGGTTCTCAGCCCAGGCCGCACATCAGAATTACCCTGGGAGTATTGAAATATCCCCATACTCACACGGCATCCCACACCAATTACATCAGAACCTCTGGGAGTGGGGTCTGGGCATCGTTCTTGGGTGGAGCTCCCCCAGTGTTTCCAATGGACAGTTTGAGAACCATAGTGCTCATTTCACAGAGACCTGGGGACACGAAAACGCCCCCCATCAACCCGCCACACTGCAGACACACCTGAGTGCTTGCTTTATGCTCTAAGAGACTGTGAGATGGGTGAGTGACAAGAGCTCATAGCTTCCACAGGGAGCGAGTCCATGGGGCAAGATGTAACCGTGGCAGGTAGCAAAGGGCAATGACAGTGATGTATCCTAAAGCACACTTTGGGGCCTGGTAAGGTTACAGAGATGAATAACCTGCTGACAGTGAGGCAATGCCTGTGTCAGCCAGGACAGCCTGCGCTGGGGGAGGGCACAGTGTGAGAACCGAGTGCAAGGACTCTGATGCCAGATGCCTGAGTACAGTTTGCTCTGTGATCTGGGGCAAGGCCCTTGATCTCTCAGTGCCTCATTATCCCCATCTGTCAAATGGTGCTAAGAACAGCATTCATCTCATAGGTTGTTGTGAGTGTTCCATTAATTATGGCTATGTGTGAAGGACTTAGATCAGTGTTTTGCACAGAGCGAAGTGGTCAGTGAGTACTAGCTGTTTTTAATTATTCCTTAAATGTCTGGCGTAAGCTCCCCTAGAGAAAGAACTAGATCTTAGCCATCCGTGCTCCCCACCCACCCCACCCCACCCTCGGCCCAGAGCAGGTTCTAAGCAAGTGTCAGATGCGGTTTGGGACACAGGCTTCTCAACGGGGGGGGGCCTACTCCTTTCTCAGGCTACCAGGGCAGACTAGGAGAGGGCACAGGCGGCTCCTCCCCAGCTGGGTGGAAAGCAGGCAGGAAGGCTCTTCCTCCTCCTAAAGGGGACCTGGTGGCCTGACTTCTCTGCCCTTCCCAGCTCTGCCCACCCTGGCCCGTGCCCTCTGCGCTCCCACACCCAGCCAGGCAGGGGCAGGAGAGTGGAGCAGGTCTGGAAGCCCTTCCTGCTTCCTCCCTCCTGCAGCCAGAGGCAGCTGCTTCAACCTCTAGCCTTGCTGGACTCAGCAAGGCCATGACCCCATCACAGAGATGGGACGGGGATGGGGCATGGGAGGCCTTCCCTTTCTCTGGAAGCCCTAAGGATGGGCATTTCCTGGGCATGTGTGCACACCATTCATCCTGCACACATTCAAGGGCACCTCCGAAGGCTCGGTGCTGATGGGGTAAGTACAGGCTGAGTGCCCACAAGCGTCAGGTCTCCTCCTGCAGGCATCAGAAAGGGGCCTGGGGGAAGAAGGAGCTTGAGCGAGAGGTGGGGGGAGGGAGGGAGGGCACCTTAGGTGGGAGCAGCTGTGCCCAAGGGCTGGGGCATGAGACCACCTGCCATTTACCTCTTCAACTCCCACAGCTGAGCAGCATAGGGCTCACACTGCGGGATCATGACCCAGGCATACGCTGTCACCTTCTCTCAGGGCAGAGGTTGGTGACATAGGCACTGGGTGTTCGGCCAGGACCCCCAAACTATGCCCACCGTTAGGGCTACAAATTCCACCTGTTTACTTCTCTAGACTCAGTCATCAGCCAGGTCCATTTATATTCCTGTTCAGCCACTTGCTGAGCAAGTCACTTCCCCTCTCTGACAGCAGTTGCCTCATCTGTAAAGTGGGAATAATTACACCAGGCAAAATATTTGAGAAGCCCTGGCACGATGGTCAGCTTCCCTCCCGAAACAGATTTTCTTCTCTCGAGACGGTCTGTTACTTGTGCCGTATCCCTCCAGCCATGTTGCTCCTGCCACGGTCTCTGGAACATCCTACCTTTCCCCTTCATTTATCCAAGGCTCAACTCAATTTCAGCCTCATTGATTTTCAAACCTTTTCTGGTGCCCAGACCCTGGGTTGGGCCATGAGAGAAGTGAAGCCAGCCCTGCCCTTCAGGAGCTCAAAGCCAAGCAGAGGAGATACCCCGAGGTGAAATGTCCAGAATGCCATGTTCCGGGGCCAGTCCAGAGGCTGAGCAGGGTCCCGAGGGAGCCCAGATGTGGGAGGGATGGTCCTGGGTGCCTGAGAGAACCCTCCCTGGATGTCAGAATCATGTCTGCTGAGCTGAAGAGATGACTCCACCTTCCCGTGTTTGTTCGAGGGTTCTCTGAGTGACTCGTGTCACCCTTCCCCACCCTTAGCTGGTAATGTGGTTGGACCCGCCAGAGAATCTTGGTGGATCCATGAGGGAAGGCTGGACAGGACAGCATTTCCTCCCCCATCATCCACTGAAGAGGAGCTTCAGGGCCAGACCAACCACTCTGTGGGCAGCTGCTTCCATGCCCGACCGATCC
This sequence comes from Smutsia gigantea, assembly GCA_032199065.1. Classification (NCBI taxonomy): domain Eukaryota; kingdom Metazoa; phylum Chordata; class Mammalia; order Pholidota; family Manidae; genus Smutsia; species Smutsia gigantea. The sequence continues at coordinate 58,634 of JAVSCE010003810.1, forward strand.
CTGCCCTCTGTGGGAGCTGCTTCCCGTGCAGGGCCCCTGCGCTGTCCTCCCTGGCCTGCAGGCTGGCTCCGTCTCAGCCGAGCCCAGGTCCCGCCCCAGTTAGGAGCATCTACATCCAGGGAAACAAGGGCACAGGGGGCCCAATCCAGCCGTCTACAGCGGCCTCTGCCTCAAGACAGAACCGGGCCCTGCTCCTTCCTCTGCAGACCGCTCTCCAGGCAAAGGGACCTCGGGCTCCCTCAGCTCTTTTCCTTTTAGGAGGTTTTCTAGCCTCCAAGTCTTGGCTTCTAGCACTTGAGCCACAAAGAATATTTTCATCCCTCTAGCCAAATCAAACCCATATTAATAGCGAATCAGTCATGAGCCAAATACTGTATTATTTTCCTGTTATCTCATTTAATCCCCAAGTGGAATACCTTTTGTAGACTGATACTGTTATTATTATATACATGGGGAAGCTGAGATTCAGAGAGTGTAGGGGAGTGGACATTTGCATTTCTTTTGGCTGTCCAGTTTCCAATGCCTCCCTCCTATTTGACAAGAATAACCGTGGTAGCTGTATTAGGGCATAAGTGGGGGTGATGCACCCTCTTCCACCAGCAAAACTGAAGGGAGAAAATCCTCACTCCCCCAAGCCCAGCCTCCTTGAGACTAGGCCTGGCTAATCAGTGCCGCTGCCCAGCACTTGGAGTCCCCAGGGAGGAATGCCAAGCTGTGTGCATGGGCAGCAGCACACTGCAGGCATCCTGGGCATCCTGGGCACGTTGTTCCTGCCCCTTGAGCCCCTTTACTTCCTGCTGTTCCAGCCTCCCATTAATTCTGAGTCGTTCCAGGATTCCAGTGAATCCCTTCATGTTGAATTGGCAAGAATGGGACTGATACTGGGAGAGACAGGGATGTGCTCAGTGCTGAAGGGCCGGGAATCAGACAAAGACATCATCTTTCACACCCGGAGTTTTCCACTCATCACAGAGCTTCTAACACAGGCAAGAGGTGGATGAAATTCCCAGGGAAGCCCGAGGGTGACAGCGTGCAGCTGGACTAGAGAAGTCTGCAGGGGAGCAGAGGGCTCCGGGAGTGACGTCTCTGAGACCCCTGCCTCAGGCAGTGTATTTTAACCTACTGAGCGCTGCTCTTTGAGATGAAAGTTTGGGGATGGATTTATTGTAGGTAGATAGCAGGAAAATTAAATGAATAAAGGACAAAGTGATTATTAATACCAGAACAAAAACACAAACGTGTATAAATAAAGGAATGTTCATCAGCTTCGAGCTGTAATATTTACACATCATAATAATGTGAAAAATAAATTTTTATCTTATCTTAACAGAGAGAAGGATGGAGGATGGATAAAAGTAGGAGCATTAAACCTTCCTCTTTTATAGGACGTGGTCAATAGATACATTAAAGGGCTAGGCTGTGAAATAGTATTATAATGATGTTTTTTTGGAAATATGGTGCTGGATAATAAGGGTTGAAATTGGTAGCTTCTAGGAAGTGGGGCTTAAGGGTGGGACAGGATGAGGCAGGGGGTGGCAGTTTTTAGTTATAAGACTTATAAAGTATCTCCTTTTTAAAATAATATACATGTTATTTTGATAAACATTAAAATAAAAGGAAAATGGGTGGATCAACTGATAGAAAAAGGCAGATAAAAACAGCTCAAGATATCAGAGTTCCTTGTCTCCAGAGTCACTGATAGCACCGGAGCACTTGCTGTACACCAGTCACCATATTATTATAATATCCATTTTTACAGATGAGATTTATTGAAACTCACAGTTAACATGTAGCAGAGACAGGATTTAACCTCAGACAGTCTGACTCCAGAGCCCCGATAGGCCATACCCTAAAGCCCCAAGCTCTACTTTGACCACTAGGGAGAGTAGAAGTTTTCATGGGGGTGGGGATGGGGGAATGGGGACAGGGCATGTGACAAGATCATTCCCAGAGGGCCACATCAGGCACAGCAGAGCCCGTAGGATACAGCTTTAACTTAACACTTAACACTGGCCAGAGGATACAGCTGTGGAGTTGAGGCATAACTCTGTGAAGAAGAGAACAACCTGCCCAGGGAAGCTTCCTGAGAGGGCAGCAGGGGCCCCTGCGAGAAGCAGGGCAGAGGTGACTCAGGCCTTCCTGAGGGACAGAGGGCAGAAAAGTACAGCTCCATCTGGAAGTGAAATGCACCATGGGGCGCCATGCTCGAGTAAAACTCTATTTAATCTAGACTAACACTGTACCCAACCCACTTACACAGTTTGTAGGCTGCAAAATAAAGAAGTCTCCCAGAACAGAACAAATACAAAATGATGGGAAATAGGGAGAAATGTTCAGAGACATAGAGAATAGATCTAGTATGTCCAACATTTGTCTCAAATGAGTATTAGGAAAGAAGAGAGCCAATTAGAAGGAAGAAATAGTAAAAGATATACTAGGACAAAAAAAAAAGACTTCCGGGAAGATGGCGGTGTGAGCAGGGCGGCAGAAATCTCCTCCCAACACTATATTTATCTACGAAAACACAGAAAATACATCTATTCCTAAAAAAGAGACGAGAATACACAGGAAAGCGCACAGCGTGCAGCTACACCCGAGAGGACTCGGCACCCCAAGAGGCGGGTAAGATACGGAGCCGCGACCCGGCGGGACCCGAGTCCTCCCCCACCCCAGCGCACCGGCGGGAGGAGAGGATTCACAGCCGGGAGGGAGTGGAAGTACACCCCGCAAAGTAGCCAGCCCCGGTGATCTGCGCCGGGAGCGCTGACCCACATTGCACAGTGCAGCGGAGATTGGAGAGACAGAGGGGCAGGATCTGAGCAGGGAACGCGCCAGGGTGCTTGCAGCCGGCTCACGGGAAGGAAAAAAAAAAGCGCGCGCTTTCTTCAGCGGTCTTAAAGAGACAGGAGCCCAGCGGAGGAGCCGGATCGCCCCAGCACACTCAGCCCAGCAGGCTGGGAGTCCGGGAGAGTTTCAGACACCTTAGCTGCCGACTGAGGAAGCGTAGCCATACTTACACTTCTCACTGAGATCAACAGCCTCCTATTCGTTCCCACCCCTGCCAGAGCGATAAAGGGCCCTGCGGAGCGGCACAGTCACAGCTGTGGAATAGTGGGTCAATAGCGCCACCTAGAGCATTCCCGCAGAATCTACGTCGGTGGGCTTTTTTTTTGTTTTGTTTGTTTTGTTTTGTTTTTGTTTTTTCTTTTCTTTCTTTTTTCTTTTTTTCTTTCTTTCTTTCTTCTTTTTTTTTCTTTTTTTCTCTTTTTTTTTCTTCTCTTTTTAAAGTCTTAAAGAGCCCAGCTGACATACGTGGCAACTATCAGTGACCAAATTATACAGCCATGAAAAGACAGAGGAATATGGTTCAGACCAAAATCAGCCAGACAACCCCAGAGAGGGAGTCTGAAGGGATGGAAATGCACAGCCTCCCTGAAAAAGAATTTAGAATAAAAGTCATAACCATGCTGATGAACCTACAGAGAAATGTGCAAGAGCTGAGGGAGGAAGTGAGGGAACTGAGGAAAGACAATACAGAAATCAGACAAGCGATGGACGGGCTTAACAGCAGAATGGATGAGATGCGAGAGACTGTTAATGGAATAGAAAACAG